>SMLS01066863.1:0-35800 GCA_004785975.1 Popillia japonica
CAAATTATTGGAAAATGGACGTTAAGAGGCTTTATTTTTGGTGTATTGTACCGATGTGTACAAATACATCCATAAAAACACCACAAAAAGTGTTTATAAGTGTTCCTAAAGCCAAAAGAAAGGAAGCTATGGCTAAGGGCTGTAAGACGTGACCCTAAGAAAGTGTCTGCAACATCATTCCTTTATTGTTGTGAAGATCACATCGATGTAAATCCATATACAATTGCTTTGCACTTTAATGAATTTTTCAATTACAAATGTAATGGTCCACTAGGCGCGTCTACGGGCGTAACGTGATTAATCACGTTAGGTCCAGTGGACCTGAAGCTAATTTTTGATATTTTTATAGGTGACTAATGGATTAATGGAGGGTTAATAATAATGACACACTTTACCTTAAATATATTTATTAAATTATAAAACATATATGTATTATTCAACAACCTACATCTAAATTTCCTTGGAAACTACTTCTATATAACTACCAAATAACTACTTACAGCTGTTTATATGTAGGTACATTTCAATAATATTTAATGTTTATTATTAATATACAATTGATTTTACCTTTATGCTTTAACACCCCTTTCGCTAGACGTAAAACAAGGATTACTTTGGAAATATTTGGCAATCATAAAGACATCAACATTTGGTAAATTATCTGATTGAGCTTTCATGAATTCAATATCAACCATTTTTCAGAAATCGTTTGTTGTAAAACCCGCTACTTACAGTACGATATAATTTGTATAAATATACAAATAACGCGAATTAAAATAGTATTAACAGTATAGCAAATGCATACAAGCAAAGCAGTTTACTGAATTTGTACGTCACAAATGCGTTGTCCAATAGCGACGCGTTTTAAAATGAGTCATGAATTTTGAATAATTAATGAAAATTGATTATTCATATTTCTTATACCATACATTTTTTGCAAAAATGATTTTTCAAATATTCATTTATTATTATAATGGTATCTAAAAAATATATAACTAATGAATAATAAAATATACGCGCATCCCCTATTATTGAAAAATTAAAGCTACTTTAAAACATAGATTTAAAACTATAGGTAAAACTTTCGTTTTGTGATATCTGCTTACAGGTATGTACTTCTGCGTTGAATTGAACTTAGTACATATGTGTATATTGTACCCAAGAGGTCATGTCGTTGTAGATCTATGGTTTAAATAATTTTATATCAATATACACAGAGCAGAAATAGCAGATATAAATATTTTAGCAACATTATTTCATGAAAATCTACTTTTAAATACAAAGAGAATAACTGAATCGACTTAAATTAAGTGTATTCTAAAATAATCGCCACACGAATTGAAACAAATTAAAATTTTAATTGGGAATAAGGTCCGCTCCATGCGTGTAGAAACACTTTACGCTAATTCACAACGGCAGATTTTTAACGAACATTCTGGACGTTTCTAAACATAGCGCAGAGCATAGAAAATATGGCGTAAGTTGTATCAATATCTTTATCCGCTCGCCTTGGTTGTATTTCGCGAGGGGTCAGGCGGGAGATCCACGTAATCTTCACGGAATGAGACCTTGAATTGTGTTCCGGCTATATAGCAGTGTCGCTTTGCCGCCAAAATTGAGGAAAACGATTGGCCGGTTACGTTATGTATAAATATGTAACAGCCGGTAGGGGCAAAGTTGGAAGAATACCGAAGCGGGTGATTCAATAAAGTAATCGATGACTTTCAAAATGGATTCTATAAGATGGTTAAATGAGTAACGTAAGTACATACGTTCATTCTAATTGCCGCAAATAATTTCAGCTGTGTACTAGAACAGAATAATCTGTAAACATATCTCACGCTTATACAGCTTACGTTAGTATAAACAAGTAAAGGTATTAAAAATAATGTTTCAAGGATACTTGAATATGTACTAGGTACAATAATAGCAGATTGAATGTTAAACAGTATATACAGATTCGTATTTTACTAAGTTCTTAGTTTGCAAATATATTTTACATTACATTTTGTGATTACCATAAGCAGTTAACATTTTGGCTATAACTGAATAAATGAAATGCTGTCTATTGTAATTGTTAAGTCTGTTGGACTAAAATAATGCACCAATTTAATAAGCTGCTTTTTCTCGAATATATTAACATTATGTTGTTATAGAAACCACTTTTTACATAAAAATTTGGAAGATGTTTTGCCTCTTCTAAATTGTACACCATACACCTTTGGTATGGTTTTAGGCCGAACAGGACCTATGTATATGTAACTATATATACTATTTGTAATAACCGATCCAAGTCAAATAAATATACTGGTCGCAATAACAAACACGTATAACATATACTTTCATACCGCGACGAAACCACCAAATTCCCTGGAATAACCCATTTTTTTTACCCAGAAAGCAAGGTGCAACTTAATTTAGGGGTTTGTTAAACTATTTAAGTAACACTACTTCTACAACATTGAAATATTTTCTACCTGGAGATGAGGCTTGTACAAGCGATTGTAGCATCTAAATTAATGTGCCAAGATGGCAGCAAAATGTTTTCCCACTGGAAAAAGTTCTTGCTCAGAATATTCTCCCCTTCGCATATCAACTCATTTCAAACCATTTTTCTTGCAGGTGTGTTGAACCTCTGTTCACTTCCACATAAAAATTGTCCTAAAAAATGTACGCCACATTTGTGCAAGATTCTGCGTTCCTACCTAGATAAGAAATATTAGTTCAAACTACCAGATAAGAAAGACTGGGAGGAGGGCCCTCCAGTAGAAGCGGGCTCGAACTGGTATACAGACGGCTGCAATATGAAATACGGCGTAGGAGTGGAACTGTATATGGAAGAAGGCCTATAAAGGCCCTTTTGATAAATTACAGCAAGGACACGACGCACAAGCTGAGGTCGCAGAAATTCATCTCTGCGCTAGAGAGAAGTAGAACCATGGACCGAGCTAGGTAAAAGCACCGCTATTTTCTCGGATAGCCAACCAATACTTTAAGCGATTAGTTCAACAAGTGTTGACTCTAAACTGGTCTGGAACCGCGTAAACGGCTTAAATGAGGTGGGTTCCTAAAATAAATTAACATTGGCCTGGGTTCCCAGCCCCAAGGGCTAGGAAGGGAAATGATGCAGCTGACGATCTGACAGACAAGGTTCGTCAAGACCACCACGGCACCACCAATTCACACACCAAAAAGTCTCCATCAACAAATGGATACAATCCAGTCCAGTCCAAGGTATTGTGGCGTAAATTTACTAGAGGCCTGCTGAGTAAAGACAGGAAGGCTGTCAATTACGTAACCTAACAGATAGACAGACAACAGAAGATATTATCGGCAGATTCTGCAAGGAGGAGGGAGAAACCCCAGTTCCGTACCAATGTGACGACATCGTGAGGACGATGTTTCTAGTATTGGGTTGTAAGTTGGCACAGTTAGAGGGTGTCTTCTAGAATTATGGGGATCAGAATAAATCCGAAAAGTTCGCGGTAAAAGAACTTTGTATGGCCACCTGAACCCTAATCTAATCTAAGATTCCACGCCAGTTTTCTGCTATTTTTCTGCGATTTTGGAGAGATGGTATTTTTAGACAGTATATTCATTGACTTCACTAAGCTTTTAAAGTAGTATGGACTTATGGTTTATCATTCGCAATTTTTACTTGATTATAGCCTTTTTGATCTACCATACAACTTCTAAAGATTATCCTCCTACAAATTACCACTTGATCTTGCAACTTCAACATCACTTTGCACCTAATTATTCTTGGACTTAGTTGTATGTGATATTTAATGCAACATTGTATCTGATAGTTTTTAGGCTGGTATTTCTAACAAAATATTGCAGGAATGCTCTAAGGCATCGGCATAGTAACGAACAGTATACAGGAAATTAGTAAACATGCCCGGCAAACTATCGTTCGCATCTGAACATAACATTTGGTCAAATTGTAGACCGAAGGATAATATGGGTGTCAAAGATTAGAGGAAAGAAGTCTAGTTTGGCTAATAGCCACAGCAGTTGTTTTTGTTTTCCACGAACTTGTAGTTATGTGTGTTCCAATTCAATAATTACAGACTATAGAGCTCCTACTACTACGTATTTGACTTACTACCGTATACTCGTATGTATAATTGGAAATATGTATATACCTATAGTATGTGTTTACTAATAACACTAATATACATATATACGTATTAATTTTACTATTAACATATACATACATACCAGTCACAGTTTCTAGCTAATGTGTGTCCAGTTTAAGTAAATCATAAATAAGTCGAATGTAGCAAAACTAATTTGGGTTGTGACTGATAGCGGGGTTGACATAAATGTAACGAATATTGCAGACAAATATGTAGTACGCAAAATAGCAAAACTACGTCTATAACGAACCAGATTGTATTTATTTAAATGGTAACTGTATAGTATGCATGCATGTATGTACATATGTATACCTAGAGACTGATATGTTACACGTTCGGTTACTACTAAACATTGTATAACTTCTGCGGATTATGTTTATTTTATTTAATTTAAACGCGCGTATTTCATCTCCAATTTAAACATGCTCCGTATCTAATTCAATAAATCATCGACGATATACATAACTGGTGTGGTGAGTCAAGTTTGACCTAGATTATACGGCTCCAGCTATAAAACGCACATTTTTCGTAGTTGATTAGAACGCACCATAGTGTACTGTATGTCAACAGTTTGGTAATTGAGATAATACAACCACTTTTTACGAGAACGAATGACAAGATAGGCCCCGTTCTATATAGACCGCATAAAATGTGCAAAAGTAGAACACGAAGTTGCATTGTAGAAACTCAGTTGAGTTAGTGCAATTATCACCACATTATTGATTTATGTTTAGATTTACACTTAAAATATCCTAACAATTGCAGAAAGGAATTTAAAATTCCTAGTGGCCCAGCTAGGCAGTCAGGCGAGTAACCTTGACATAATTTCATACAAATAATGGGTTTGTCAAAAGCAGATGCAGAACAAGTATCCCATTGTTATGCCGTGGTAGTGTTAGATAGCATAAAGTTTCGCAATCTACTCGTTAGCTGTCGCTATCGTTATACATATACATATGTATGTATATTTATATAAGTAGTGGTACTCCTTAGAATAAACTGCAAAATAAATAATAACTACTTACAGAAAAGCATTACTTGCTGCAATAGTCTGAATAAAACTTTAGATTAATATAAAGTCATGTACAGGAGACTATATAAAACATTTTGTTCAACATCTGTTGTATACAGGGTGTCCACTGAATAGTCTACGAAAATAAAAGAGGTTAAAGCTAATGGCATGAAAACCTAAATTCCAAAAAATGACTACTTTATGTCCACGCAGTAACGAGAAAATACTTATGTAATATTTTTCAATCGCGGTCCGGCCCTGTCGAGCGCAACGCATAAATACATGGCAACACAGGCAGAAGGTTGAGTCATTCACAGGCATTCGTTGGCGTATGTATATATTACGGCGAGTTATACGAATACTGAGTACCTGGACATGATTTTAATCTACGGAGAAACAGGATAAAATCTTTTACTGCGCCCGTATTACGCACAGAAAATCCAACGTCTATCAGACAATGATTTTCCACGACGGGTTACCTGTTGTGAATAGATTTGTCAAACAGAAACTCGTCTTCCACATCTTCGATCCGTGATCCTGTTTACCGATGAATACTGCCTCACAAAAAATGGTGTGCTGAATTACCATAATACTTATCACTGATAAAACCCACAAGATATCCATCAGAGTTCATCCCAACATTGAGCGATCATTTATTTGGGTCACATGTAGGTACTTCCCGAAAAATTAAATGCGGTAGATCATTTAAATTGCCTGCAAAATACGTTAGCCGATTGCTTGGATGACATACCACTACATGTACGACGGCGAATGTAGTTCATGCACGATGGGGCACCTTCACATGTTGCCCGACTTGTATGGGAACATTTAAACCAGGCATTTGCACATTGGATAGGACGAGAAGGAACGATTCTGTGGCCAGCACGAAGTCCCGATTTGAATCTGTTGGACATTTTTCTGTGAGGATACATGAAAAACTTTGTTTATGATTGTCGATGGGAAATTTTAGACGACGAGGCTCTTCGACACTGTGCGTTGTCACAGCGGCCAAGCTTATGATAAGTTTTGCGATGCACGGAAGCGTGCATCCGGAGTTCGTGGTAGTAACTGCAGACATTACTACTCTAAGTTTTTGTCCTGTTTCTCATCAAACAGTCCTCTTCAAGACTGCCACGAATTATTTGAAAAGAAAAAAACTATTAAGTACGAACGCGCTCTCAAATAGTAAATTATTAATTACCAGATCATTAGGTAATAATATGTCGTTGTACTTTAATATTGAAAGTTTCTCTAATGAAAAACCAAAAACCTGATTCCTACGACCTTGTTATAAATAGAATATTTCTGAAAAGACCACATGTGTAATACAGCTGCTTGGTAAAAAAATGCATTCATAGAGTACAATAAGCATATATTACATATTCAACTTGATAAAAAATATCTGTTTATATCTATTAGAAACTTTTGCAGCGTTCCGTTTTTTCTTGTACACACGTGTCACGCCCGGATTCAACAAAATTTATTTAACAAAATTTGGTACTTATTAAAGGAAAATTATTTTAATATATGGTCGTAATTTTTTGGTTTACCTTGCTTGTGATATTAGTTTTATACTTTTTAATTTTCCGACACTATTCATTTGACACCCTGTGTAGACTTTCCAAACGTATTTGTAGCCAGGCACCGTAGCATGAATTGCGCAAAATCCTATTGGTCCTCCTTTAATACTTACCAGAGCTCTTAATAAATAATATACTTCCACGTGCGCTGCTTTACATTTTAGGCTATTATCTAAATGGAAGTGATAATTACCCAATATTAGTTCCAAACTAGATTTTCACAATACTCTTGTTAGTTTTAGTACTTGGATTTAGTAACTCTATATGAGAACAGAATATTTGCTGGTATCCCATTCTATTTAATCGTAGTATCCGTAGTACCAGAAATTAAAAATGAAAAAGAATCAAAAACAGTGTATAACATCTAGAATTTAGAATTTAAGTTGAGGGTGATGTTGCATTACAACCTCCTCTATTAATTGAGTTACTGCTTTGCTCACTCCTCGCTCTGTTTCTCCTTTCCTGTAGCCGGCGTCTAGCTCTGAGGTTTGCTAAAGTTTTATTCCAAGAATGGGTGTCATCTGCTGGTCTCCTCGAGATTAGCGGGCAACTGACTTCGCAAGCTTTGTTATAGCTCCGCTTAAATTCACGTTCTCTTCCAGCTAAGATGGTGTGTTGTCTCGCCCGTATTTAGCTGGCTCAGGTTGTCCCTTAAACAGATTTTGAACGGATCCCAGCTTCTTTTCCTGAGGTTTTTGCCGTGGAAGCTTGATGGGTCTAATCGCTCTAAAGTGAACTCTATTGTCCTACGGTTTGACAGGGATGGTTCAGTTGAATCTTTGCAGTTCACGACTAAAGTAATTAGATTAAGGGTGCTAAATGTTATATCTAGTACTTCCCTCCGTACCCTTGTTAGAAGAATTGGTTCTTTGTCCACATTAAAGATTTGAATATTACAAGTTAGTATAAATTCGAAAAGGACTTACCTCTTTCATTGATGTTGGTGCTTCCTCACACGACGTGGTACGCGTTAGCATTACAACGTATTACTAACAGCAGGTTCTTCCTGCTGTAGTACCTCAGTAATTCTCTCAGTTCTGATAGCGGTGATGTGATCCCGGCATCGGCGAACTATGCAGAGGAAATCACTACTCCCAAGGTAAACGTACACTATGACGGTTGTGAGATCCTGAAACACACATATTTAATGTCGGTCCAAATTAGGATCCAGTCCCTAGAATGTTCCTGCCTCCATTTTCGTGTGGGTTTTTACATGACAATACATGATCTTTAATCTGCTCTCAATAGATCCAGGGTTCCTAAATCGATGCCGCAGGTTACATGTTTAGCGAATATTCTTGCAGCTATAGGAGAGGCTGCTACTGCAAGTTAATTTGTGACAACCTGGTGAAGATAACTACTCGGATGAAGGGTCAAGTGCATCCACTTCTACAAACTCTTGCGGCGATGTAGTGTCTCCTCCTCCTGATTTGATTCTGACATCGAAATTGAGTAGTCTTGTTGTAGTCTTCTTTGTCTCTGGTTTCTGTGGCCCTTACTCAGTCTCCACACGGGGATTCTCTGTGTAACATCTAATGGTACTTTTTCTTAGTCACTTCTTTAGCCACACTTCTAATAGGAGCGCAAATTGCACGCCCAAACGCTTTGAAGATTTATGTGTATTTGAGCAAAGATCTGCTTAATCGTAACTTCTGATTGATCAAAGAGTAGTTTTCGCATTTTTAAAAGGTAGAACATTTTTATCTTTTTCAGCTTACGGTTACTAGACTTTATGCATTGACACAGCATCTATTCATGACAACAATTTAGCAATTATTATTCATTTTCAACGATGGATAGGTCCTCAATGCATTTTGTAACAGGCGCTATTATATTCTGAACCAACGTTTCGATGTTTACGGTATCGTGCTAAGAGTTAGGCGTTACGAAAAATGTAAATATTGTTAGTCGGTTGGTATATTATTTGTGGTGAAACAAACATTCTAATCTATTTAGGTCACAGTGCGTGGTATACATATCCACACATAAACACATGACCTATACCGAATAAACCGCAATAAAGAGTACATATTTTATACTAATCATAATGAAGTCAATATTTATCCAATCGTTTCATACCAACCATTGTATGCGGTAATATTACTTACCGTAATATGCAACCATAGATGAAACATGAATTATTACTCCGATTAAGAGACTGCTTATCATAAATATTCTTCTGTGAGGCACTGCTATTGTAGGTATCTCTGTATATCTAATCATTTTCAGAAGAAAAATCTGAGAATATCAAGTAAAGAGCACTGAAAGAAACTGCTGCTGTAATAAGTAAAAGTTTTATTTTAAATGACAAAGTGTATCACAAAGTAATGACTGAAACCATTGATCAATTACAAGAGTATTGTTATAAATACAAATCGCACATATTAGGTATGTACTCAAAATCAGATGATAAAAATATAGTTATAACAACTCATTTCTTCTTTCTGTACGTCTCGGATTTTATAATCAATCTAAAAAACAAATGCTATGCATAAATTCCAGCAAATTTCACTTTTGCTGTAACACAACACAACCCGAACACATCGATGCTCCGTTACATGTTATGTTTTAAACAAACTGAGGTTGTTCTGCAGAATCCAGATGGAGCTGCGTCTAGAATGACATTGTGCAGTGCTGAACAAAGGACTGCTTTTTTCCACTGCTTGGCTGTGCAACGTTAATTCTAACGCACAATTCTGTTGATGGTTGTCCATTTTTCTCCCGCCTTGGTTGCAATAGCCACCACGCGCTGACCGAAGGTTGTGCTGTACACTCGATTCTTTGGTTGCTGTTCAGCAAACGACCATCTCACTGAGAAATCATAGACGTCAGTGCGGCGAGGCAAATTTCTTTCGTTATCTTGAAAATTTATTGTCTAAGGGATCCCACTAGTTGCTATTTAGTGATTTGTACTTTGCGCATATATAAATGCTTTTATTTTACTTACATTAACTGAAACAACTCAATGTTGTGTCAATAGTTATTCTTATCTGAAACTCACGTCCATAAATCAAGAGGAGGAACTCTAAAATCCAAGGGATCGACAGCTAGATAAATCCAAGTTAGAAAAGTCAATTCTCACCCAGTTTTCAGAATTCGTTGTTTAGGTTTTACCAAGTGAAGAAAGCCAAATTTGTACAATTCTACTAGCAATTTAACCATAGCATTCACGTGAAACTCATTTGAACGACCAATTACTAAGAATTTTGATATTTTAATTGCTCTCAGTAGCCTTGCAGAGATAAATAACACAATTACGTTAGGACAAGTCGTGGTGGCTTCTGGTTTATGAGCATTATCGTCTATAGTTCTTACTAAATACATTTTAAATATTGCCTTAAGTGCAACCAGTTTTGTCAATGTAGACAAATTCCCTGGCAAACACACCACATTTTACATATAATAGAGACAGTATTACTAAAGATGGGCTAAAAGTTACATTAACGTTTGTAAATGTTCTGGCAACAATACCCAACATTATATTTTTTTCTCTGATGGTATAAAATTTAATTTACAATCACATTATAGTTAGTTACTATAGTCAAAAGTTCTAATAAATGAATGAATTATTCTGGATAAGACAAATACATACATACGTATGTTTACTTGTTGTGTACATACACATATAGAGACCACATATGTTGCGCTTAGCATTGACGACGCACTGCCATTCCTCTTTATGTAAATAGCACTACTACTCTCCAAATGAAGTTGATTACGTAGTATGAAAACAACAAAATAGCCAATTAATTGATATCACTGTATTGAGTAATGCACATAACGCACATGTGGATAATGTTTGTATGTATGTATGTACGTACATATATGCATATAAGTATGTGAAGATGATTACGTATTTACTTGATATGTAAGCAGGAAATGTTATTGTTTGTGGTAACTTGCGGAAGTTCTAGCATAATTCTGAACAATTAAATACTTAAATAATCATTTTCATTCCCCGTTAAATATCAAAAGATGTAGGATATCGTTCAATACGTTTACTCAATCTACTACTGATATTTTGGTTAGCAAAAACCTGATAGAGATACATATGTATGTGTATGTATAGCCAACCTGTAGATTTCCGTTAAATAAACTGCCATAGATATAGCTTCTTTTCCTTGTGATTCTATAATAAATTCGGTATCGAAGTATAAAACCCAAAAGATTGCAGCCTTTTTAACGGCTAATTACAATGGATCCTTTATAAAATTATCTAATCTAAAGCATCCTTTTCAAGCCAGTTCTGAAATTGTCTTTCACTGCTAAAAACTAATGATACTTAGTCAGTAGTTACAGTAGTCTTTATCAAGTATCCATAGTTTCAAACTGACATCGTGGAACAAAAAATATTTCTATTATCAAAAACGTAAACACAGTTCTTGCCAAAATTTTTGTTCGCTTTAGAAATCTTATATTTTATATAAGAAATAACATTTATTGCCCAAATGAACGTTGTAAAAGGTTTATTTGACTTTGTTATCTTTATATAAAATATAAAGCACAAGATTACATTATCGCGCATCAAAACAAATTTTAATTAGAACCTCCTAGAAAAACGTATAGCAGCACGATTTACAAAACACATTATAATTTTCTAGCTCTCAAATACAAATACACATCCATAACATATGTACATGTGTATTTGTGTGTGAATAATTACTGTTTATTTATTTTAGAGTGAACCCATAAATATGAATGCGCAATAATCAATCATGCTAGTTTCCGTTCGAAGCAAAACGAGAGATGAAACTACCACGTACAAGAACAGGTTTAAATAAAATGATCACGTTGGCAGTGTTACATAAAGGGGCCATTGTTTTTTTCTCTTTTTCGAAGCGTGACCTTGCTATGGAAAACAGTTTTGTCATTTTTACCCGCGAAACCGGAATATACATTTTAACGGCTACCCACAGCATTTGTCATGTAATACTACAACGTTATAGATCGTCGATTGTTCACTCAAAGTTTACTTAGTTTTCCCGCTCCATTATTATTGCATAAATATTGATGGTTTCAATTGTTTTATACGCAACGCTTCTGTGTAGTAGCTATCATTCATCATTGCAATTGAAAAATATTAGATTACCTTGCATACCCATACAAACGACACAAATTACAGTTTTATTTAATTTATTTGTAACGCCATCTCTTAACGTAAATTCTAATATACATATTTCGATAATTCTGCGTTAGAAGCAAATTTTAAAGCACCATACAAGCAATTTCTTACTCCTGTAGTCAACACCTATTGCACAATTTGATGTGAAAGTATCAATAAAAGTTATTAATGCTGAACTTCTCTTAAAATTTGCATCAATATTTTTCTGTAAGTAAATGTGAAAAGATGAATTTCTAAATAAAAGTGAAACTTTGTGCTGATTACCAATCTCGGGAAATTTACTCATTGTTGTCCAAATAAATACTGAGTTCTGCATAGCTGCTGTAGATACTACTACCCATCTTTTGTTGGTACATAGGTTAAGCGGCACGGTTTTTACTAACCGTGTTACTGAGTTGATAAAATCTTATTCCGTCAACGTATCCTTTATATTAGTTTCATATCCAAAATACTTCTGGAGTGTCACAAAGTTTATCAGATGAGAGAAATAATACATATCCTGATGAGATTAAAAAGCCTACTCAACAGACATAGTTTATGTTCTTGTGAAGCATATAGATTTGTAGCTAATAGCATGTTCTCAGTTAAATTACTAATCATATTCTAGGGGTCAAATCTAGTTTGCCTCCTCGTGGTGGGTAGAAGAACTGGCAGTCAGACTATCACCAAGGTGACCTTCGGATTACTATTCCATACAATGCTCCTTCAGTGTTATAGTCTTTAGACATTTTTGAAACCATCGGACCATCAGGACCAGATTTATTTGTTTCTTTTTTGTCGTCTAAATAGTGTTTTTTTTTAACGGAGAGTAAAGAAATAATTATTATTACCTATAGAAGGTCGAAAATATCTACATTTAGTAAAGTTATAAGAAAGCGCGAAAGTGGAAATTTGCACGTAAATAAGTCTGTTCGTTTTTAAATGGAAAAATGGCAAAAACTTGCTCTCTCATGGTACGTGGTTACATATCCATCAAAATCCAAGTATGTAACAATACTTGGATTTTGACGGATGTTAGTTCGGAAAGATTATATTTCTAACCAGCAGTAAAAAGTGGTTAAAAATATAATCTTTCCGAAAACTAGGCTTGGTAGGTAGGTACGATATAACTAAAAATAATTTGTATAGTGGATACTGCTGTGTGGCGCTAGTTTTGGATTTAAAAACATCTCCTCGCGGAGATGATCCGGTCGCCTCCTTCCACTGCCACTTATGGCTCTATTGTGGATCTCTATGATCTAGAGCACCTTGTCTAGCTTTGCTTGCTATGTTTTATTAACCTCTCTAGCTTTGGTGGGGTTGTCTTCATGTAGCTAACCGTGTCTGGATATGGTTCACCGCAACATTCAGTCGCATTGGCATAGAATATACTGAGGGGTCTCTTCTTCCGTCTAAGTAACCCTAAGGTTGGGTCTACAGTGTCCTGCTAGTAGCCCTACAATTAACTTGACACTTCATCTGCTTTTGTTTAACAGGTCTTCTGTAAATTTGGGCATGATGATTAATGAATATCTTAGTTTCTGTTTAGGGGAGTTTTCCATCATTTCAGAGCTTTGTCCGTTGACCATTTTGTGGCTACTTTTCTTTTCAAGATTCCACACCGTGGTATAGGTCCGATAAATGCCTTGGACGCCCTTTCACAATATTACTAACGACGAGGTAGTCCTCCGCTGTACTTGCTATACTATTAGCGTTTGTTAATATGGGTATAAGACTAACATTTAATACTATCTCTTCCAAATTAAATATGAATTCTTCGAACATTTTCATATTAGAAATTGCAATTTAGTGTGGCAAAGTAAAAGCAGTTTACGTTTACTGTAGTTAATTTTAGAATACTTTCGCGATATAGGTACAATATTTAAGGAAGCAAATTAAGTTTAACAGTGTAACGTCGGATTTGAGTTATGAAGGCTAAAAGCTGTTTCGGAATAACTTGCTGTTTGAATTTATATGTATAAAGAATGTAGGTACTGCCTGATTATAATATGGTTATATACTTGCACCGTTATCTTGTACCATTAAATGGTCATATATTTTTTATTGTTTATCGGATTAACTGAATATAAAAAAGATAATTTCGCATCAAAATATGTATGCATGTCTGGAATATATTCTTGATTCGAACATCTGCTATAAATGCATGAAATGCCTTATGTTTCTTATAGATAGTACCATCAGTGAGTCACACAGCTGCTAAATTTTAACGTTTTTTTGCAATATAGAAATGATTATACATATTACATACATACATATGTATATTAGCATATGTCTGCCTCAACTTGTTTTCTCTCTAGGCGATAGTGTTAATGATGTCATCTTTACCCTGACATCATATTCACAAGTCGCTATTCGTGTAAAAGCTGATGCATGTGTTTTTCTAGGAAGGTTTAATTTTTCTGCATAATGACTCCTTTCGCAGAAATTGAACATTATTGTGAAAAAATACTGACCACCCCACGTTAATTTGCGAATCAATCTGATGGTGTCGTTTCACATTTTAACCTAGGGATTTTAGAAAACTGACACTTCTGTCAGCAGCTTCATTTTTTTATATTATTAATCAAACGTGTTTATCATTATCAATTTGTTGCGGTTAATTTATATAACTTAATATAGGATGTGGTGTAAAATATACAAGTTGGCAGTATCACTGAAAGTAACTGTTGGTTTCGTCTAAACCCAAGTACTTTCTAGATATTATAAATGTCATTTCTATCAAATGTTATAAAACGTCATCTGCTTAATTATGCATAAGATACACCTTATTTACTAAGTGTGTAAAGTCAGTTATTAATTAAATGCCAATTCTTATTTGGAAAATTATGTTTAAAATTGGCCTAAAGTGAATTTAACTTTTCTGAAGAAAGTTACTACTTTGACAGCATCTTTTGCAAAAATAAAATATTTTTCAGCAAAACTAAATATCATTTGCAAATTTCGCTTCCATTTAATTATTAACGAGTTGTACATATTTTATATAAAGTTGTATAAAAAGACAAAAATAGAAATGGAAATATTATCGGTCATGAGTGAGTCATTTGTAATATGAATAGACATATACCTAAGAGTTAGTATTGATGTGGTTCTCTTATATAACGCACTGTAGAAATAATAATGTCGCAATTATTTCATCACATATTAGGCGTTTTTATTTTCTCATCTGTATATTATGTATGTACATACCTATATGTATATATTTTTACGCATGTCTGCACACATAACGCAAAAATACTTTCACAACTTCTAATGTTCCCAAATTTATTTATTAAACAACATTGTGTTGCATAACTAAGTTTACGTGAAAGTTTTATCTTGTTATAATTGCGTAGATCGACTATGTTTAGAATTTATTAGATTCGACTGTCCGAATATAATTATCTTTTGCCAATTTGCATATTCTGAATAATTGTGTTATTTAACTCTTGTTGAGAACATATAACTTACATATGTATCTATACTGCAGTGATTTGTTATGATTGGAATCGCTTCTAATATATTTTTGCGGGGCTCTCACGTTGTGTCGTTTACTTCAAAATCTAATTAAAAACGCCTCCGTTAATCTCTGCAGTATATATATTTTTTATTATTGCAGCGCCCACCAATTAAATTGCAAGAAATACTAAACAGCCAGTTCTGTTGCAACTGAATTTACATCAAAAAGCTTTTTCATATTGGTGGCTTTTTTAATAAAACACTGAAAAATCAGGTATAATCATGGCCAGTGTTGGAGGATACCGATGTTTTCAATATTGAGCACCAACAATCGCTATATCAGTTCTACGCGATATCTATTCTGAGTATCGATAGATACCAGATTTCTTGGAATCAATATTTTGCTGTCGATACTTTAGTAGTTGTTTTTGGCATAAGTATCCAAGTAATTGCCAGTAATCATATCGAATTGTTGAAACAAATAGTAATCCCATACGTATGGTAGCAAAATAGCTGCGCTGACGTGCGGTACCTTTCACGCACACTGTATGAATAAACTTCAAAATTGTTCGGAATTTATTCGGTGGAAATTGAATACAATCAGGAAACTTAAAATATTACTAAAAACCGCAAAATATCGCGTTATTGGAAAGTTTCAAAATCAAGCCTGCGATTAATTCATGTTACCTCTCTGTACAACAGATTTGCTGTCTTATCTTTAGTTCAATCTAAAATTCGATAAAGCCCGCAAATTTAAAACATTGTGAAAAATGAAAAACGTAATTTAATTTCCATTGCTTAACTAAAGCAAAATGTTGCTGCTATCAAACGAATAGCCAGACCGTCGAGGTATAATTGCCTGTAAATAGGCTTAATAAATAAATTATACACACGTTATGGAGTAGGCATGCCTACGGTATGCTTCCTAGATTAATTTTAACAAACGGCCAATTTTACTTCTTGTCCAGATTCCAAATTTTAAATTTTACGAAAGCCTGTGTACGATCAGACTAAAGCAGAAAATAGTAGTCAAATATTCAGAGGCAACGAGTTTATATAATTCAGGATGTCAGTGTGTCATGCCAGTGAGGCATGTTGCCTAGCAACAGGCGTTTAGCCCGGCCTATTTTCGGGCTCTATTGATCCAACCTAGCGCTTTGCTGCTTGGGGGTTAAACACAGAGGTGGACTCGTCGTAGTCGCGTTGGGTTGACCTTGAAATTATCGGTTTATCTCTGCAGTATTTTCAAGGAAAACGAAATAAAGAACCCGTTTTACGCACGTTATCAGGTGTGAAAATATTAGAGTAGTAATCTCTGCAATTTGGACATCGACGTATGAAAAGAGATCTTATAGCGTGCATATTTACATAATTTGTTGAACTTCTGCTGCTGCGAAGAAAAACATAAAAGTTTTCTTTTCACAGCAGCGTCTACATTCGTTCAATGATGTATGTATGTATGTAATTGGTGACCTACTTCAGTTTGCGTGTTCTACAAATAATCAATAATATACCCATTAGATGACCTATTTCTCAAAAAAGTTAAGAGTATTGAAGAGTTGGATGCGTTGTAGCTAAAAAAGTAGTATGAATACTTAGCGACAATAAATTGATTTGCCAAAGGCTTATACTGCGTGAAGTGGTATACTTTCGAATTGTTTCATATTACAAAAATATTAGCAAATGTTTTCTATTATTTGCAAGTATTGACGTCAAAGACGTACTAGATATAATATGTATAGGTACACCCACGGACTTTAGTTATGTCCGGTATCTAGCGGCACAGCCTGCGCTCCTCTCACCATGTCCGTTTTATCTTAAAGGGAATAGTGACAGGAGCGCAGGCTGTACCGCTAGAGACCGGACATAACTAAAGTCCGTGATGGTACCTACCTGCAAATTAATCTAAATAGAGAAATACCTCGCGCACAAAAATTTCTTCCGAATAGCTGAAAGGACGATATACCTTCTGCAGATTCAGTAAACATCGGCGTAACCGTACATTGCTGTTACGTTATTGCTTCTATAAAATAAAATACATGAGGATTTAGGACTTATTCTTACTTAAGCTAATATAGCGTCAAGTGGAAGAATTGGTTCTTTCATGTTGTAGTATTGGTTATTAATTAATACATAATTTGAATATCTGTATTTGCCATCAAAACATGCAAACCACAGATAAATGTTAGACTTACAATGGGAACACTATGGTTGTCCGATACGACACTTAGGCGGTGCGAGCTTTTATCCTAACGCGCCCTAGTTTCTGAGAACATCAACGTTGTTTAGCGTGTTCATTCTTTTATATTGCTAATGTTAGTTGCTCAACAAGCAAGCCTTCGTAGCCCAGTAGATAAGATCAACCCCTGCCACGCTGGTGGCTCGCGTTCGATTATTGCCAGTGCATCTTATTGTGCACAATATTAACAATTATATTTCATACTAATTATTCATAAGTGATATCCCTGACAACCCTGTTTTTCCTCTTGTTAGATTGAATAGAAAGATGGGTTTTTTTTTGTGATTTAAATATACTATTTCGTCAAGAACTGCCATCATTTTCAATGCATTCTTCTAATTGTATAGCAAATGTTTAAATAACATGTTGGAGAACGTGACGTGGAATATCATTAATTATCTTTCTGATGTTTACTTTCAATTCTCTTAAACTTCAGGGTTTATCCACAAATACTTTGAGCTTTAAGTCCCCCAAAGAAAATAATCTGTAGGTCAAAGATCTGGGGATTTTCCTGGCCATAGAAGCGTACCATTTCTGGAAATGAGTCTATTTAGAAAGGATTCTCTTAAAATGTCCATGCTTATTCTCGTCATATGACTTGTTGCACTATCTTGCTCAAGCGAGTAATGTCCCATTTTTTTTCCATACCAGATGAAGAGAATGCCTGTACCAGTTGAACATAGGGCACAGCATTAATTGTTATCGCTTGACGACTATATGCTTTCTTTTCAGAAAAGGAAGGCCCAATTATTCTGAACGATGAAAGGACACACCATATAGTTACTTTACAGCAATGTAAAGGTCGAATTTAACGTGGATTCTCTTCCGCCTAGTAACGGCAATTTTGCTTATTTACATCGCGGTTGATGTAAAAATATGCTTCGTCGCTCATGAATAGTTATTTTCGATACTTCGGTGATTATCATGAATAGGACGACAAAATGCAAGTCTGTTAATCCTATCGTAATCATATTTAATTCTTAAGTAATTGCCATCTTATATGGATAAAAATTCATGCGTTTCAGCATTCTTCTCGAACTTCGATTACCCAAACCAAGAACAGATGCGTGTTTACCAGCCGCTTTTTTTGGACTGCCAAGAATTGCATTTTTACAGTCTCTTACTTATGTTCATTGCAGGCTGGTCTTGGTCTGCTAGTCTGAAATAGATCCCGATTACCTCAATATGTTGTGCAAACCAACATTTTGACAACTGTCAATAATTCTCACAAAATTTCCAAAGCCTGCTGTTCTTCTTAATTGCATTTTTATTTATAATAACCAACTCGTTTTTGCCGAACCCTGTATATATGAATCTGCTGTGAGTGCATGCAGTATATATTCAAGAAAATTTAGACAAGGTTATATGCCACATAACATTTTACTATATTAAACGTTCTAAATATGAATCGCAGCCACTATATTAGTTAATCGTGGAAGTGACACACAGCCACAGCCAGGAAACGGACTGTTAAGAAAGCCGGCCGTGAAAGCTTACAAAGTTTCAATTACGTTACGTATTTCCATGTATTTTTATTTTTTACAAAACTATCGTAATAGATTAAATTGTGTCCAATGTTTCAGCATTCGTCTTTATTAAGCAATGCTGATTATTAATATGTACTTATGTATTTCCCCGAAATAAATTTTAGTTACTGAAACACTATTATCGGTTTAAAGATGAAGTAAAATATTATTCAGTTATTATTTTGCACCTAACTGGATAAATACACTGATGTCTAATGAAATATTAAAACACTGATGTTTATTAGATGAGGCAAGAAAGTTCGAAGACGCTAAAAGTGTTTCAAGGATATTCCGACAGTTCTGAAACGGTATTTACAACATAAATTCGCGTTACCAAATACAAAGCAGAGGCTGTTATGGTTTATTTTCGTTCAACTTTTTCGGATAAATAAACATATGGTAATTCGAATATAAATATTGAAGAAGCAATCTTGGTTTAGTACACATTTATGAACTTCGGCTAAAACATATTAGCTGAATTAATTTGCTCTACTATCCATGTTTTATTAGGTGTCTAACAAACTAACGCTAACATAATTTTAGTGCATGAATATGTCTGCAGGTTTAAATGCACTCATAAACTAGAACATTTATTATTATGTTAAATATTAAATGTGGGGGAATAACCCGCGCAAATCCCAAAACTCATCTAGCGAGAGAATGTATGCATGCATTTCTTCGTGAATAATGTACAAAATGCACGACGCAATTCCGACGAAGAGTCTACACAAATGTAAACTTTGCAATACATAATATGTAGGTACTTATATACGTATGCATGTATGTACATACATACATATATGTATGCGCACTTATAAAGTAAGCAGTTATATACATAATACATACATACATGTATATACAGTCACCTGAAAGAAGTTGTAGAACGATTTACATATAATCGCTATGTAAATCGTTCTACAACTAGTTTCAGGTGAGTGTACATACATACGTACATTCATTTTAATTATTTTATTTCAATCCTAACTGTATACTAACAAAATTACTCCCTACATTTTATTTATTAAATACTTGTATACCATATAATCCGGTTTATTCTATAATTCACACTGACTACTGAGGAAATACTTAGTTTCAGATATTTCAAGGCCGTTAAGACGCATTTATTAAAATATGTAGGTTTGGTAAATGAAACCATTACTAGCCATCAAAGTAGATAACTTAGCAAGGCTACAAAAGCTGTTGTTTAGTGTGTTATTTGGTAATAAAGGTAATATTCCAAAGGTGCATGGTTTAATCAAAAAAATAAGGTGGTAATTGTTTAAATAGGCATAGGTATAATATGAAAGCGATTTTTCATTTGCTAAAAATAAATAGACTATACTATAATAGACTAGTAGAGTACTATAGCATTTTTTTTATCAACGAAGTGATAGAATAGATCTTAATATATCTGATAGGTGTATATATAAAGACTTCCTAAATATCTCCGACAACCTGCAGAACTTAGCAGAATAAACATTTTCTCTTTCTTAGCAGAAAAATTAGAATTATTTGTATTGGAATCAGATATCCCATTGAATTCAATTGATTAACGTTGCACATGCAATCATTATCTGTCAAATCGATTGAAAACGTCGAGCATTGCTGAAACTGTCTTGTCCCAGAACTTGACTTGCCTTTGAGAATATTATTTTAAGACAAGCACCACATCTTTAGTTTTGTAAATAAGTCGAGTTTTACTGTTGGCAACATTTAATACAAACGACTTTCATTGCTACATTATATCGAACACCATTTCTGAGATGTCCAGCTCTTATGTTCTGTAATCCACTGAATTTTTATCCTTGCGTTTTTTTTTATATTTTGGGGTAATTGTAGTAAACATTAAGCTTTGGGTCTTATTTCTGGAATTCAATCAAATTGTTTAGATTTTTTCAATTCAAATTTTTTGCCTATTTTTGGTTATCGAAATAGACAATTGGAAATAATGTAGCATTTACCATTCTATTATGTTGTAGGTAAATCCTCCACTGCCAAGATGCTGCTTAAGTAGTACGGCAGTAGTACGCCAAGAATTCTGAGCTCCCTCTGAAGGTTGTTAATCTGTTCTCGTCTTCTCGCGCATCCAAAGAAAACATAATTCTCATCTTGGTTCTGCTCATTCGCAATTTGGTGAGTCTACCAAGTGAAGTCTGTGAACGTGTACATTTAGTTTTTTTATGACGGAATCTTAGTCAGCATATTCTTGTAATTATCCTCCTCCCTTGGAAATCCGTTTTGCGAACGATGGGGTAGTCATTTATCCGCTTGACGACATTTTATACTGGGTATCTATTTCTATGGTCCTGTATTCTTCTATCCATCAGCTCTTTAGGCCTTTAGGTTAATTAAGTGTGTTGTCTTTACGTCTAAGGGAAATATTACGTTACGTTTCAAGTGAACTTCTTTCCCAATTGCCGCCAATCTATCCTTGCAGTTTGCTCAACATAACTTACCTTGCTATTTCTCTCTGCACTTTTGCTTTATATGTATTAATATGTAGCAGTAGTGAGTAAATGTAGAAGTGAGCCTGACTGAGTTAGTTAATAGTTGAACAATGTAGCTTCAGCTATTCCGATGTTACTTGCTCCAAGCGATATGACTGGCTGAGCCGATCAATATGAATTGCAGTGACAATTGAATGGAAAAAGAAGAAGCTGCTGGTAAAATCAAAAAACAAAAAACAGCACGGATATTGTTATATACAGCGTTAGTAAAAAGTCCCGGAACGGTCGAATAACTTTGTTATTTGAAAATTATGATTTCTGAAATTTGATATGGGGGTATAGTTAATATTAATGCATTTTATGCAATACAGTTTATATTTTTTTCACTTCCGTTTTAATCGGCAATACGTCCAACTTTTTTTTTAAACGGAACGCCCAGATTTTTTTACCACTTTTGAATGCAAAATAAAAAACTACGTTCAGGAAGTATTAAGATGTTTATTTTTATTCACAAGAAAACAGTTAAAAAATTAAAAAAGTGTCCTAATACAGAAAAATCAAGATACCTGTCTATTCAGGTTGCGATTACAATAATTGTTCCAAATGCTCTCCATTTACAATTTGACAAAAATGTAAACGGTCAGTAAAATTTCTTATTGAATTTTGTATTTGTTCTGGAGTGATGCGATTGGCTTCTTGAACTATTCTCTCTTCCAATTGTTCAAGATTATGGTGACGATTTTTTTACACTTGACATTTCAAGTGACTCCAAAAGAAAAAATCTAATGGCGGAGATCTGGCAAACGTGCTAGCTATTCGATTGCTCCTCTACGTCCGATCCAACGTTCCGGAAAAATTTCATTCAAATAATCGCGGACATTATGGGCAAAATGGGGGGGAGCTCCATCTTGTTGAAACCAAAAATGTGCATTAGGGTGATCACCTATGTTTGCATTTGGAAAGAGAGCCGCAAGTGCTGGAACAACCTCATTTCGCAATAAATTTAAGTAGACGTTGCCAGTTAAATTTCCTCTTATAAAAAATGGTCCTATGATGTTGTTTCCAACAAGACCAGCCCACACATTCACCTTTTGAGAACGCTGTGTATGGACTTCTTCAATCCAATGCGGATTTTCAATTGACCAGTAGCAACAATTATGTCTGTTCACAGTGCCGTTGAGACAAAACGTTGCCTCATCTGAAAAAATGATGTGATCTAAAACATTAGGCTGCTGCTCGATCAATTCCGTCATTGTTTCGCAAAAATGTAGTCTGCGATCTGGATCATCTTCAGTTAACTCATGGACGGGATACATTTTATAGGCTTTCATTCTTATGAGCAGATTTTTGAGAGATCTCATGAATTTGACCTAATTCTGTTGTGGACACGTGATGATTTTCTTCCACTGTAAGTAACACATTCAAACTAGTTTCTTCATCTGTTGCTGTTAATGGACGTCCCCTTCTAGGTAAATCCTTTACCTGACGAAAGACTTCAAACTTTTGAATTGTTCGGCATACCGTACTTTTACTAATGTGACGATCCGGATAAACAGTATTAAACAAAATACGAACCTCTTCAAAAGAACGTTGACGATCACCGTACCCACGCATCATTAATATCTCAATTCGTTCTGATTCAGTAAGTTTTACTGCCATTTTCAAATGTGTCAATGTCTAAAATAAGTAAATTTATAGCGATGCAAAAGTTAAAACGCTTTTAAACTTGTCAAATGTGACGGCAAAAAGAATGCAAACACTAAACAACAACTTTTTTCAAAGGTACCCTGTTTTTTCTGTATTAGGACACTTTTTAAATTTTTTAACTGTTTTCTTGTGAATAAAAATAAACATCTTAATACTTCCTGAACGTAGTTTTTTATTTTACATTCAAAAGTGTCAAAAAAATCTGGGCGTTCCGTTTAAAAAAAAAAAAAGTTGGACGTATTGCCGATTAAACCGGAAGTGAAAAAAATATAAACTGTATTGCATAAAATGCATTTATATTAACTATACCCCCATACCAAATTTCAGAAATCATAATTTTCAAATAACAAAGTTATTCGCCCGTTCCAGGACTTTTTACTAACGCTGTATATGTATGTACCTATGTACTTATATATATTGGAAATCCTTAAATAGGAATACAATTATATTAAAACTACTTTTACCTTGTCTTTCCAACTATACTTAAGTAAGTTGTTTTAAATATACGAAATTTTAGCCTTTCCACCATGTTCACGAAATAATAGTAATTCAAAATTATGAAGGTTATTCCAAGTGGTACTTGTTGTGTTGATTATTATTTCAATAGTTTAACCTTCTATTATGTATAGTTAGGGAAATAATTTGCAATTTGGCTTGTTTCAGCTTATTCAAGGTTTAGTCTTCATAGTTTCCAAACTTTCTGTTCTGAAGGTGGGTGCAAAAATCGAGAAAATGAAATGATGTTAGCCAACATCAAAGTGAATAAACTTTATTTAATGCTTGGAATTCTTGAAAACTACTCCAATTCAATTCATGTTGTTAAAAATACAAATTCACGCCCAGCACGATGGCTAATTTACAGCAGCTAACAATTTTTTCATTTTGAAAAAAAAATGGTAAATAAAGTTCTTCGTTATTACATTGTGAACTAATCTTATAATAGATTCTATAATACTGGCGTGGAGTGCAATGATTTACGCATACAAATCGCAATGTTTCGTGTTGGAATAAGAAGTTGTGCCGACAGAAAATGATCAACAGCTCCTTACTACCAAAATAGTTTTAATGACTACGCATTACACTACAAATACTTAAGTATTTTGTGTCATACTTTTTATTACATTGTACAAGTTCATAACTTATTACTGCTTAATTACCTATATTTAATTTTTTCCACTTATTTATTTGCAAAATTTCTATTTTTACAATATTTTTTTTAAAGATCTAACATGCGAGTAAACGAAATCGTATCATGTTAGAATACCACAAGGTTTAAATCTTGTGACAGTGCTGTACCAACAGTTCGATTTATATAGGCTCATTTAAGTTTATTTACGGATGCTTAAAATATTCCGAAGTAGGTACAGAGCTGTTACTATAGTTAATAGTTTAACAACTTCAAATAAAGATAATTCTGTCATAGTAGTACGAGGTCGACCTGAAATGTTTAGGGAATCTGCAAGAGATGGCACACAAAGTTTGAAGTGGATTGAGCAGAGACAAAAGGTATTTCAGAAGAACGCGTTGGTCATATCCTACACGAAATTTGCGATGAAAAAGCTTTCAGCGCGATGGGTTCGCGTTTGCTCACACCGGATCAAAAACGAAATCGGGTGACCGTTTCGGAGCAGTGTCTGACCAGGATTCAACGCAGTCCAAAGGATTTCTTCATGCGCTTCGTAACCGTGGATGAGACTTGGAAAGCAAAGACCGTTCCTAGCCGGAAAAGTTCTGGCGACCATATTTTGGATTCCCAAGGTGTGGTCCTCATCGATTATCTGCAGAAGGGAAGGTTAATCACGGGGCAATATCACAGCAATTTATTGACCCGATTAGATGTATGTAGTATCGAAGGAGAAACGGCCTCATTTGCAACAGAAAAAAGTAGTTTTCTACCACGGCAATGCACCCCACATCGTTGTGTCCAAATTGAATGAATTACTTTACGAATTTTTCGGTCATCCTCCATATTCACCGGACCTAGCTTCCATAGAAAATCACACCAATAACATGTTTTTCTTGTCGTTTGCGGAAACATTTCCTTTAGCCATTATTAATCATGCACAGTGCTTTACGCTATAACATCTATAACTACTTCACATGTACTGAATTCTAATGAGGAACTGTCAAAAACAACGTGGCAAGTGTATATCTTTAAAACTATATACATATGTATATTTAAAACCAGTCC
The DNA here is from genome assembly GCA_004785975.1 of Popillia japonica. Lineage (NCBI taxonomy): Eukaryota > Metazoa > Arthropoda > Insecta > Coleoptera > Scarabaeidae > Popillia > Popillia japonica. Next base: position 25,402 of record SMLS01066863.1, read on the forward strand.
TCATATGAAGAATTTTTATATCTCAATCATCTGCGGTAATGCTTCATCATTACTGCTATCTCAAATGCAATAACCCGCACACTCTCCCAGAATTAAATAGTTCAGTGAATATATTGAACCTTTACTTTTTATTACTTTCACTATACATATCTTAAAGCTTTTTAAAGTTGAGTAGTTTCAAGCTGTAGTTTGTTTGTATATTTTCAATTACGAAATCGTGATAATGCCCTACCCTTTTACAATATATAAGAGTATCAGATTTCACTAAGTTTATTGGTGGGTGCGAGAAAGGGTTTCTTTGGCGTATAGTTATAAATATTTAAAGGTTACCGTTAAGTTGTTGTGTTTCTAGTAGTTTTTCACTATTACCAATCTCTCCATGGTTGTGTTATTTAAGACAGTTAAATCGTGTTAAATGGTCATTGCCGTGCTATTCCGTAAATAAAAACTTTAGTGCTTCAGTAATATAATACGCTATTAGTGTAAAATTCTGTAAACATAGCAACTTGTAACAAAATTCGCAAACATGGGAAATGTTTACATTAAATACGCACTTGTTTTAAAAACTATCGTGTATGGATTACTTTTAATGATTGATATCGTGCAGATCAGCGCTGTTCCGGTCTATTAATATACGTAAAAAAAGAACAGTAGTCAAGAAAACTGTTTAAAGGAATTAGAGACTATTCATTATTTTGATTAAAAAGATTGTAAATATTAAAATGAATTGAGTTTTAATGACAGGAATAATTGAATGACCTATTTGTCACAGTAAAGTATTGTTGTTTTGTTTCCTTTAAACAGAAGCAACTTAGTAATTATAAAAAAATACAAATAATTCGGCGCCGGCGTATGATCTCGGACAACCTGCATGGCTTGACGAATGAATCAAGTTATCAAAAAATTGTTTAAGCAATTTGAAGAAGCTACAACAATTAAGGATTCTACCCATTCCTACTTTTCCATACCACTTGCTGGCTAGGTTTGCGCAGTATCTTATCTAAACACTTTTGAACTTTAAATGAATAATTCTGAATAAAATACAGTTAAGTATGCCCTCTGATACTTATTACGGCACAGGCATTATACCACCATTATTACACTAACGCCTTTTGTAATACAAGTAGAAGGTTATTTCGTGTTCTTGGTCCACATCTAATCAAAATACGTATGATATCATGGTGTATACTAAATCTTACCTGGCCATTACACAAAACTGGATTCCAGTAATTACTATCCCAACTTCTACAACTACATATACTTCTCAGTCATGCATACGTAGTTCGATTTCTGCATGCATCATGCCAATTTCTCTTCTTGCTGTCGCTAATTGTGACATTAATTTCTGCCAAAGAATATTATCAGTAGAGACTGCAAGGAATGGTAAAACGTTATCAGACAACCGGAACCACAGCACCACGAAGACGTTCTGGAAGACCCAAAGTGACTACACTGAATGAGGATTGAATTACATTGATTTCTAAACGAAACAAACGCCTAACAGCTCCAGTAATTCGTGCACACTTAAATGAAGGCCGCGCAAATCCGGTGTCGGTCACAGTGAAGAGGCTGTTAACGAAGCTGGATTGCACAGTCGAATAGCCGCAAGAAAACTATTACTACTGTCGCAACACCGTATGAAACGGTTGCAATGGGCCAAACAGTATAAAGATTGGGACAATAATATGTGGTCAAAGGTGATACGAACGGACGAAAGCAAATTTCCGTCTTCCGTATCAATCGATGCACTTTTGTTAGAAGAAGAGATGATGAAAGGATGTTGCCGGAATGTGTTGCACCAACCGTTAAGCATGGAGGTGGTATTGTGCTCCGTTAAGGTTCATTTTCTTTTAATGGGGTCGGGGATCTTCATCGAATTGAAAGAATTTTGAAAAAAGAAAATTATTGAGATATTTTGGAGCACCACACTAGTCCTTAGGGAGTAAGATTAATTGGTGAGGGGTTTTACTTGCAGCAGGACAGTTATCCCAAGCATACCTCCCGACTTTGTAAAAATTATTTGCAAGTAAAAGAAAGAGAAGGTGTCCTCATGACTATAGTTTGGCCGCCACAATCTCCCGACATTAACTCCATTGAGTTGTTGTGGGATGTACGACACCACTGTCCAACATCCCAGAAGCTACTCTGGGAGCAATTAGTGAATGCCAGGCAAACTGTACCAGTAGATATTCTCCAAAACCTAGTCTCACGATTGCCATATATTTGCCAAAAAAATACAGTCCAAAGGCGGTTACTTTCAAGAATAATGAAATAGTAAATATTATTCCGTCCATAATAATCGAAATTTTTCTTCAGCTTCTAGATGCTGTACTAAAAACATAAAGATATTCTGAGTGCAAAGAGATGTTTTATTTTATTATTAAAGCTAGTCCAAAATTATTGTTTGTGGCAATTTGTAAGCAGCTGTAAGAAGAAATGATTGAATAGTGCAAAATGGTAAAAGCAAACAGCAAATAGTGGTTTAAGTAATTTTGCAATTACCTTGGGATATATCCCCGACTTCAGCTATTTGCAGATGTTCAAAACTTAAACATTTATAGCAAACTATACAGAAAATTATAACAGCAATTAAACGAAATTAATCGAATCGATCGGTTTTTATGGGTCATGTTTGTGTAGATATTTATAACTCTAGTTCGCATCGAAAACTTTTATATATTTAATGAGCAGCTATACACATTGTGACAGTAATTGCAGCGTTCGCTTTTAGGATCTACATAACTATATTATAACTATTGCCTTTCTGCTCGTTAGTTGTGGGATTAAACTCGCTGCAAGTAGAACTTTCATGTTGTTGATATGATTGATGTTCAGGATTTTCTATCTAATTGAAAAGATAAAATCTGCTCGATACGTTTTTACACAAATAAGTGTTCCATTTAGTAAATAAATATATACCGGGCCCGCGCGCACGACCTGCTGATACGTTTAGTGTAATATGAAAAAGAACTACGAAGGGATGTCCCTTAATTAACACAGGACACGTATATCGGTACTGCTCGCTTGGACGAATGCATTGATTGTATCTCTTTATCTACCATATTAAAATCCTATGCCTGCTCTAACACATTGAATATCCTATCAACAGATCGAACGTGCGCACTCTGTATAGTCTATTTATCTGCATAATACATAGTGTCATTGCTGCAATGCACGAATAAAATTACTGCAGTGGATTGATTATAGTGATTTAGAGCGTTTAGAGGCGGTTTGCCAATGTTTACGTAGTGTTACCGTACGTAGAAACTTGAAGGAAAGTTTGACTAATTTTGTATTGTTATTTTAAGATTAATTTGAATAGACATAGTCGTGACTTAGAAGATCAAATTTCTCAATGTACTTATTGGACATTAATGCTTACTGAGAAATGATGAAAACTTTATGTAATTCATTGAGTGTCTTTTAGAGCGACCAGGGTCTAATTTTAGCAAGGATAGGTCTATGTATCTTTAACCTGTTTAAGGATTTCACTTTATAGGTATATGAGAATATTTTGAGCATAGGTTTCTGAGAAATTGTGAACAAAAATTAATGTACAATGTGCGAAATGGAAGAAAATAAATAAAAATAGCAGGAGTTAAAATACGATAGTTACCGACATCAGAAAGACCTTTAAAAGGACCACCGGCTTTATTTGCATTACGCGATTCCAACTGTATGCATTTTTAGACAAAAATTCAAAGTTCAGATAAGATTCTCGTTTTCCTCCAGATAGTAAGGTATAAAGATGATATGCAAAATTTTTGTCAACTGTTTGAGTTCATTCTGGGCAGAAATTTTATGATGTTCTATTTCTATCTATTAGCGATTACTATCTATTCTAGTAATCGCTGTTTTGCCAGAAATATTGCAGCTATCCGGTATAACGAAGTCTACAAAAATTTATTCTTCATAGCAAGATCTGTAACGATCAATCAACACAGCCAGTACAGCAGCAACAGCTGCATGCATTCCAAAAAAGTATGTTCGACATATGACCTAACTAGGGATAGCAGATATAGAAATAAAATATTGTTATCTAATCATTGTTTGGAAGTAATTGTCGAAATTCAAGCAATGTACACTTATATTCAAGCTGTATCCAAGTCTTTCAGTGGAAATTAGGCGACACAGTTAAACAAAATTCCTCCATAAATGCTATTGTATAAACACAAGACGAATTGAAGGTCTTAGAGAAGATGTAGCTAAGCATAACAACGGATAATTCATATGGCATAATCATTGAATTTTTTGACACTCAGGAAGTGTTGAATACTCCACATGATTCTATCTGTTAAATATTTCAAGCAAATATGCTTATCACAATGGGCCTCAAACGGCTCCAGATATGGTTATTGCTGTATATGAAGAGATAAAAATTTAAATTGCACCTATATAGAAAAATCTGTCTATGTAAACTCCTATCTCTATAATCCTATTTCTAAACATTATATCGATGTCCCATTTGGCACTTTCCTTCTTCTATGTTTCTCAATTCTACCTATAACATAGCTATTTTTTACCATTTTCTCTTTCAAGCAATGACAATTTGGTTTTCAAAATTCCAAATAAATGATAAATGATAAGAACATTATCAAATTCGTTTACCTGTAGTGATTTATATATTTCAAATTAGTCCCCATCTCATCCACATAAGATAATAAGTTGAGAAAGCCAGAATATTACTTTAGCCATAAGAATGAACTTTTTTGGATAACGATTTATAGAATGTGTTCAAATTATTGCAGTAACAGTAGCAAGTGTAAAATGACGGTCTGACTTCCCTACTCCCCATACTCAGTTACCAAACTTATGTACACAAAAATGACAGAGCAAAATTCATATCACTAATCGTTTTCTCAGTGTATTGGATTTCTTTAATTTCGAATAAAGTATTTCGTATTAAAGAAATTAGATAATTCTTAATTTAAGCCGAAGTAGGAAGCTTGGTTTATTCTTGGTTGTGAAAGAACTGAAGAGTACTCTTTTTTGAGAAACAAAACAACGCAATATTACTTACAGCACGAAAATATTGTAAGAACCCTTAAAAACACACACTGTATACCCCAGCAAGAACGACATGGTAGTCCGAAAACCAACACAGCTTGGGAATCACTGTAATGAACAATATTTTTATTATGGCAAATAATTTTGCAATAAGTTGAAGCGAGAACGAATCAGATTTACAATAGAATAATAGTTTTTGGATAATTGCATTTTATTAAGCACTCTGTCTATTATAACTTTCCAGATATAGGTACATTACTTTAAAACTCATTCAAACCAAGTTATCCTGATGATACCTATATTGTATCACAATGCAGTTATATAACGTAGAGTTTTTCAGCACCTACGTTGATACTTAAATGGATATATATACCATATGCACGCCTACATAGGTACCACTTGATACCACAAGTGAAAAATAAAAGATGAACGTAACATAGTCTACTGTATTCTACTGTACCATTTATCTTGGACATCGATTTTCCAATTCGTTCATTCAATTCAACGATACATTAGATTCCCTATCGAGCCGACGATAGAGGGCAAAAATTCAATTGTATCGAGAGTGTGAGTGCAATAGACAGACTGTTGTTATCGCATATCAGCATTCGGCAGTCACTTACTACGGGAGCGGTAGGGATATTGCGTAAATCCTCCCGCTTACAGTCGGGGAGTCATTACTGATACCGATACTCTGTATAACAGCATGCAAGAGTAATTTGTCAGAGTTTGACTTACTTTTTAATGACTCGAATTACGACGAATTCGTCACTAAGCTTACAGATTATCTACTAAGAAGAAAAACAATCTGAATAATGCGTAAAAGTGTACCTACTTGCTTGCAACATAAACAAGTGCCCAAATTGATAATTGATACAGGTTGGTGCAACTTTTAACACAAACTATAAATTTGGGCCTAACTGGCCTACATTCATCAAGGAATAGCACACTATTATAGCTAACTTACAATATGTATTTACAAACAGCACCACTTAAAGCATTTATTGGGTATTTGGATTAAGTAATCAATTTTCTTGTTCGTACTAATCGTTTCGTGAATTAAATAAACTGTTAAGAATTTTATTTACTAATTAAAAATGGAAAATGTCTTTCTATGTGTACCAAAACAATATACCTAGATGTATAATTTGTAGCTGCGTGTATACGAACGTCTAAAGAGGATTCTACATTCAGTACGTACTTACTTATACATGTTTTAGACTTATACACGTGCAGTTCTGCAATTTGGTTGAGTTGATATATGTAGGTACATAATTACTTGCATACCTACCCCTATACTCGCAGTGAGACAAGTTTACCAGGAGGCAACACGGGTGTAAGCTTTATAGGTACATCTTTACATTAAACAAAAACCTGATTTATTCTCGGCATTGTTTTATTTTGAAAGTCATTGCACCCATGATAGAAATGTAATAAACCCAATAATAAATACATATGTAGATTAACTAGATCATGTGTACACTATTTAGGTTTTTGCGAATGGTAGCCCCATCTTGGAAAGATTTTCACTTAGATAGGTATAGGTAGTCACACTTTTTGAAACTAGGACCTGTTTTGTTGCAGTAAGCAGTAAAAATACTTCCATATTGATATCCTTTTTCTAAGTATACATATATCATGGCGACCGCTAAACTAAGCTCTGACAGACACCTACACCTTATTGAAATCAATTGGAAAAAAGACGTGGTGTTACCCATCTTGGAGACACCATCAACTCTTTATGGAGGTGCAACTGCATAAGTAAAAAAGTCAGTTGATATTTTAAAATTACATATATAAGACATGTATGTATATCACATGAAATGTTTTGGAGTAGAGGACTGATGAGGTAGAATATATAATTTCTGAAAATTTCGGTCAACATGGATGCATTATATAGGTACGGCGTAACTTAAATATAGTATAAGTACCTAATGTTTCTTGAGTATAGTGATTCAATCACCCAAACTTCAAATAATTACACAAATTTTAGAACTGTATGTTATTTAATGCAGTTGTGCTGTTTTGCAATATAAATTCAAGTCCATTTGATCGCGAAACAAACAAGTTTATTTTGCATCTGTATTTCTTGTTACCAGCAATTAACATTAAAAAATATTTCCAAAAATTTTGTTATCTACAGAACGAAAACAATTTCGTTGAAATTTCTCATTCATAATTTATGTAGAACTAGCTGAAGACAAACATTTTAATCGCAATTACGAAAGAATTGCAGATTTGTAAAATGTTGTAATTCAAGAGTTTTCAAATCTCTAACTCTAAGAGATATGTGCTAAATTCAACATACCACTACAGACATCCTCATGTTAAATAATAAAACGTTCCTAGCATTTCATTAAATTGTATTGCATTTTGTCGATAAACTTAAAAATATATACCTAATGGAAGATTTGTGATCGTTGCAATCTTCTCTTTTTGTGGAATATGTATCATAATATAACCAAGATTAATACGACTTCCTTAAATATTCATCATCGCCTCCGCATTTCTTTATTTTTGATTACACCAGAAGTTACTTAAATTATGATAATGAACTTTATAAAAATGTCTCCCGTAATTGTGGAATATATCGATCAAGTTAATGATGGACGGCATACTTTCACATAATCGTTTTGTACACCTTGTGGCATATATTTTAAAGGAAAGCTCAAATACCTACGTCTGGTATTGTAATCATGTTTATCTTTATTAAGTTGAAATTGTCATAAGCATAGATAGCAAGCTTGAGAAGAAAATACAAGAAAAAGGTGATAAATGGTGGTTTACAAGACTCTGTAGCTTAAGACCTATTATGCAACGGATAATATTTTTCTGGCGAATAAAAATAGATTTATACATGGTTGAATTTCCCCAAGATATGATTCTGAAAGAGAGTGTGCTATGGACATGAGCCTATAATACACACCGATCATCTGCTGACGCGTTATGATAGTCCGTAAGTTTCGAAATAAAAAACAAAGGGAGTTTAGTTTAGTAGGAGATCCTAACACTGAGCCTTCCAATTGAGAGATTGATCTACCCACACTGCCAAAACTCTAGTTGCCATCCAGTGACAAATCTAAATAAAAATCTGGTATGGGTTAAGTTGATAGGGATGAAACAGTAAATAAATGATTTTGTCAACATTGACAAGAAGCTTATTCATAGAGAATCATTTAAATGCATTACTCAGTAAGTCCTGACAACTCTCTGCTAAAATATGATCATTTTTATCTATTGCCACTAATACAACGCCATCTGCATATAAAGTCATTGAAACAATGTTTAATACCAACGGAAGATCGTTGAAAAAAGTACAGGATCTAAAATTGATCATTTTGTGGAACGTTGTTAGTCAATGTTTCAAAAGGTAAACTTCTTCCGTATTGGGAATTCTGTTTCGCAAAATAGACACAAACCAATTCAAACCATTGAGCTGTAAATGAAAATTGCCATGAGATACCTATCATTTTCGGTTATATTTTTCAGCTGCGTTGAAGCAATGCGAGTTGAATCACTGTTGTCCACAATCTACATATTTTATAAATTTACTTTTATTGTCGTGTGCTTTGCAATAATATAAAATTATTACAAATACATATAATTAAATAAATGAAAAGAAGTGAATAAAATTGTATAAAACCCACAACTTTATTAATCAACAAACATTCAAAATTTTCTTTGATTTTATTATAATATTTAAGGATCCATCATTAAATGTTATAATTGCTGTTTGTCAACTCCATTTTGATCTTTATTCTGTACAGGGCTACGAATTGAGAGGTAACAGTTTTTGCCACATTAGGTAACAAACTAGTAAAACATCGAAAAGATGTTTTATGTTTGCATCATACTAAAAGTTTAAGAAAATAAAAATTTGAAAGCAATGTTAGCTTTCCCATATTTAGCTTTAAACAAAAGAGAAATGTGCTTGTTTACATAAATATTTTATTTACCAGCATCTATTTGTGTTATATACCTACTGATATACGAGCGTGAGATTTCACAATTTGACCTAACGGAAAATAACGACTGGATGTAAACACCTAAATAAATATGTATAGATTCATTTACCTGTACTACACCTACGCCATTTGTTCTTTCTGCCGCGAGAAGTCGCTTTATAGTTAGCGTTACTTCTTTGTGAAATAGTCTTGTTCAAGTTTCTGTCCATAAAATATAAAAATGCATGTATATAATATAAATATAATAAGACATAAAAAAATTCTAGTAATGAAAAATTAGAACTACGAAATCAAATTTGTTACATACCTACAGCGCTTTTATTGTTAGTTGTAAATAGGTAGGTAATGTATGTATAGTTTACCTACTCATGGAAAGTAGAGATTGGACACTTTCAATACGTTGTTATATGGAAACTGTCCAATATTTACTTTCCATGACTGTACGTCATACAAAAAGTTTAATCAAAGTTATAGATATAAAGAATGTTTGAATAAGTTCTAATAAATATAGTTAACTTACAATTGAAAACATATTTAACACTCAGTAATTACAATTCTTAATTTCTGCTGGAGTACTATTTTACGCCTAATATGTCATTTTTTTTTATTCTTAATGGGAGATTCTTTTAATCTGGCGGAAACATTAAATACTTACAATTTGCTGATACACTTCCTTTACAATACCTACAAACAGCAAAATCAGTTTATGTAATTCCCAATGATTTTGTTCGTTTATATTAACCAATTAAACAACAGAAAAATTGTACACGAGTAAGGTATGCCGCACAAAAAATCTAAAAATAGGTACTACGAAAAAATCTTAATAAATTTAAAATTTTTTAACCTGTAAACAAACGTATTTTATTAATTTACGTTTAAATACAAATCCAAGAATAGGTAGGTATATTTTTTCGCAGAATATGAATTATCTACTTTTAGAAAGGCGTAATTAATTATGATGAAATATGCGTCTTCGGCAATAAGCCTTGGCGGTAAATAATACCGCCAAGTGTATTAAATATACAGAAAGAAAATAGAATTCGAACGGAAAAGACGTTGCAATTATTTTTTTACACATGGCGTACATCATTAAACCGCGTGGACACGGCAAACAAAGACCCGGGAATTGAATTCTAACGGTTTTCGCATTCTTATCTAACCCTAGCAGGAAGTCGAATTTTGCAGGAGGCCTGAATGTGTGATGGTCTGTTGCCATGGAAAGTTTGGGAGTGCCAGGGCCCCAATACTAGTTTCCTATTGGTCCGGACTACTGATGTATTCTGGCAGGGAGATGTGAACTTGAAACGTGGCCTAATGTCTGCAACGCTTTTCGTTACCGCATAAAATTTAAGAATTTCAAATTTTACTAGAGCACTCTCTGTGTGTGCAGAGTCATGTTTATATTACGCAGCGTCAACAAAAAAAAA
>SMLS01066868.1:0-19363 GCA_004785975.1 Popillia japonica
CGCGTCGGTATAAACAGCAGTGTAAATCTTTATGTCATCAGCATAAGCCAAAGTGCATTGAAACATATCAAGCAAATCATTAATATAGACAAGAAAGAGAAAGGGGCCTAGATTGGACCCTTGTGGAACGCGTGAAATGGAAACAAACTCATTGGAATAAAATCCACTGTAATGGACGGAGATAGGAAGCGATTAGATCATTTGGGCACATTCCAAGTGTACTAAGCTTGAATAGAAGAAGTCCGTGATCAATAGAGTGAAGGGCAGCAGATAGATCAGTGTAAATGAGATCCACCTGACCATGCCTGCTAAATGCCGTGAAATATACATATATATGTACTGAGTAATTGAAACCAGGTTAGTTACAGTCGATGGATCAAGAAGGAACCCCTGTTGATGAGCGGATATACATATATATGTATAATATTTATCATTACCGAAGAATCAAAATAACCTGTTGAAACACTTTGGAGAAATTATTTAAAATTGATATAGGCCTGTAATTCTTCAACAATTGAATGACTTGAAATAACAGTAATAATAATAATACCTAATAATTATAATAATGGTTTATTGTCCAGCAGCTTAACACCAGTAATAGGACAAAATATATATATATATATGTATACATACAACTAACAATAAAAAAGAAAAAGAATGAATAAGTAAATAAAACTACATTTCATTAGTAGAACCAACGTATCGCTGTAACGGAGGTCGGTAGAACGACACATAGTAGCTAGTGGTGAAGCAGTAAGGATGTTAGATCTAGAGACGAAGTGAAGGAACGTGAGGTAACTCAAGGAACACGAAAGAAAAGGGAAGAAAGAAGAGGTGGGCTATCAATCACTCCATGGACCAACTTCCATATGAAGCGGGCACCTTGATATTGACGCCGGAGTCCCAGAACTGTCATACCATGTCTATGGAGTAGCGACGTATAGTCAATCCCACGCTCCGGCTACACTCCATCCGCTTTGAAGGACAGATATTTAAGAAAGCGACGTTGTACTTTCTCAATTGACAGCTGAAGGTAGATGTAGTGCGGTGACCAAACTTGTGATGCATTTTCCAACTTATTACCAACGAATGTAAAAAATAACGTCTTTAGCAGTTGCTCGTTTTGAAAAAATCGCGAAGTGCGTACAACGAAGCCCGGTGTTCTGGATTCAGACAAGGAAAGCTTTGTAATATGTGGAGAAAAGCTCATCGTAGAATCGAGGAGTACCCCTATGTCACTGAAGGTGTCAACTTTCTTCAACAAATGACCATTTACACTATAAACAGATGCGGTTGGATTCCGTTTGCTAGTGTAGGACTCAAAACAATATTTGCCAATATTCAATTTCAGCCTAAATCTTGTACACCAGTCGATAATGTATTGAATATTGTCCTGTAAGTGTAGAACGTCATCCGAACTAGCCATAGACCCATACAGTTTAAGATCGTCTGCATACGCAAGTACAGGGCAGGATAAATTTTCTAAAAGGTCGTTTATATGTATGTAGAACAAAGAGTAGAGGGCCTAAGCTTGAACCTTGTGGCACACCCGAAGATGGAACAAATCTGGACGATTTATAGCCATTATAGTGAAAAAAGTAGTAAAAAGGAGGAGCTTAAACCAAAGCCAGAAAGGTTCTGAAGTAAAATTGCGTGATCAACAATATCAAAGGCGCTACTAAAATCGGTATACACAACGTCAACTTGTCCTTGTTTATCCAATTCTTGACAAATGTATTGGCAGACCGTTACGAGGTTGGTGACCGTTGAACGTTCACGTACGAAGCCATGTTGATAAGGCGATATGAATGACCTTGTGTTTTCATATAAGTAAGACATTCTCATATACTTTAGCAAAATTGGACAGAATGGATATAGGTCTGTAATATTGATTATTGAGCTTTTTATTCTTGTTATGAAAGGTATTTTTTCCAGAACAGAATAACATATAATAACAACAATAATTACAATGAATGGTGAAATGTGATTCTTTCTAACCAAGAAGATGTACATAACATAGGTATGTACATATATGACAAGTAATTTCTGTGCTGCTCCACCACGTGTTCAAAGTTACAACCGAATTACTTCAAGATAATATCAGCTACATACATGGTAATTTAATAACTGCAACTCTACATAGTGGTGACGTATACTTTTTTCGGTTATCCATTAACAGTAACTAGTTACAGTAGTTAAATTCATCAAAACTCAATATTAAATACAGAATTCATTAAATTAACTGATAAAACTAATTAATGCAAAGCTAAAATAGTTACTCAATAACTTGTTATTCGCAACATATCTAATCGAATTTGTTCCAAAACAATGTTATACATTAAATGTTACATATCTCAATAATTATTTGTTAATTTGCAATATATTAGTAAACTTATGAACTTGAATTTACTGTTTGACCTGCTACTGAATGTTCTAAATTTCTTCCAAAAGCTTTGAGAAACGTAATAATTTTAATGAATTTGAAAAAAATGTAACTGAATCAGAGATAAATATCAACACTCTATCCTCTAAATGAAGCATACATGTTTTATATTTAATTAGTACGTTTATCATTTTAGTCTTTAATGTATGTAAGTGCAACTTCATTGCCTACAATACAATATAATACACAGAATGCATACTAATACAGCCAAAGATTTGAATGATTTGAATAATCATTTCTTTTAACCAAGTCACAAAATATGTATGTTTACAACTTTTCATGTTATGGTAATTGTAACACAATAGTTCCAGTTGATTTCTTGTCCTGATTCAATGATTAGAAGCATTTACATATACCACTATTCACAGCAATCACAATTCGATTTGTAATGCTAGTAACTAAAAGAAGTGATAACAAATATAATTGCTTACCTTAAAATACCGTGAATGCCGTTAGGCTGGTTTGAATATTTGCAAGCAGAGTAGAGATGTGGAAAAACGTGTAATAATATAGTTGCACAACATTCATGCAACCTAATTTCATAGTCATATACATACTTTATATAAGTACATATATCTAAAGAACTATATATGTACATATATTTTAACATTTATTTTTGCATTATAGGTCGTTAATAAATAGTGAATGTATATCGCCACTATTTGTCGGAATAACAATGAGTTTGTCAATACAAAGTAAATCCAGGCAAACTGGGGCAATTACCCGTCGCAACCTTGTGTCTAAGTTAACATGATAACCTTTTTCGCCTTTTTTCGTGCTTTGTAAACTTTAATACTTTTTCTTGACAACACTAGTACCCTGATTAAAATAAATAGGTTTGTGAACAGTTTGTATGTGTCCGCTTATGGCAAATTACCTGTTCATATGCTTAGCTTTTATATCGATTATGTTGAAGCCAATACGATATTTGGCAAAATGAAAGTACTGGAGGGTAATGTAACTGTTATTTCTCAAGTCATTTCAACAGCTCTTCATTATGGTAGTACAACATTATAGGATTGGTTGTACCAGTGTTGGTGTAAATAATCAACTCTATAGTATTCAGGCATTGAAGTTCATCCTAGAAGCCGAAGATTCCAACAGGCATTCAATCGTACGATCCTGCTGATTAGTTAACTAAATTCTAGAATAAAGAAAATTCATCAACGACTGATGATGATGTACCAATGATTATGGGTGTACTACGGCATGCAAATATGTAGTTTGTATTACAAACAACAAATGATCGTTCACTCGGTAGAAGCTGGTAAAAATAAGTACCCTGTAAAGGAATATGGTTGGTACAAATTAGATACTTATTATAATCCATGGAATTTTATAGCTAAAATTGGCGAAACTGTAATCAATAATAAACACACTCCAGAAAATGGTATTATTCAATGAAGGAAAACATTTTGTACCGTCCGATATATGTTCAGGATTAAGAGACTGCTTATAGCATGGCACTTCTCATCAAAAAATCTATCATACACTATTATAATATCGATACTAAAATGTAGAAGTTAATACAGCTAATAGAATCATAACAAGTGCTTATACAGCACAATTTTACGACAATGCCTGCAACATTGATATTTTGAAAAGTAGCATCGACCCAACAAAAGTAAGTGGTTCTTGGATTTCCACCGTAAGAGAAACAGGTACATATACTGTTAATTCTTTTCGAGTTTTACCGGAAGCCTTATAGCCTATAAGCCTTAACTTTAGCCATCGGTAGCAACATCTAATTTTCAAAATTCATCAGCCTATTGGTCAGGAATGGCAGATCTCAATTGTGAACTTGATAGTAATAGCATTTTTACACAACAAAAGGAAATTTACGGCAAACTGTGCGAAAGTATTATACGTTTACCTATGAACATTCATGAATGTTATTGGGGCCATATTCATCCGGTTAAGTTGAATGGAAATTAAATCAGTATATTGTTAGTTAATTTTATTTATATTCTATTTGTATAGTACTATATTTTGTTAGTAGATAATAAAATGTCTTATTTAGTCACTATTGCTTCAAAAGTCCTTAAACTTTACCTTAAACCTTAACTCTATTGAAAGCCTGTCCTACGTCCGCAAAAGAATTCTGGCATATCTTGCATTCAATCAATATCCCTCACACAGTTTTGGAAAAACTAGTAAATCGAATGTTCAAAATTGTTCAAGCTCTCCTTCGTATGAGAAAAGGATTCTTTGACGAAATATAAATTACTATTGCTGTCTAAATATGCGATTAGAATTGCGTTTTTTGTCTTGTATCTTAACATTATAATATTTGTCGGATTTTTATTTTTTCTGAATCTAATTAATTTTGACTTAAATAACTCATGATTTGTGAAACTACCACGGGACTGAATTAATATGAGTGATAGGGGACATACACGCGAAAGTATTTACTTTGTAATTGTAGTTCATAACCTTAGTCTGAATATTTAGAATTGCTTGATATTGGCTATAATTTTCAAGGCGAAACAGCTTTCCATTAGTTTGTTTTGAAATGAGAATTAATTGTTGAACTTGTTTATATTTAAGTCAGGTATATAAATGGTTTTCCGGTATTGTTTCCTATTATTTGTAATTTGCTTTGTAAATACATATACAGGGTGTCCCAGCAATAAAAAGACGGAGTAATAAATATGTAATTTCCGAACAGGATCACACCTAAATATACCACAATAATGAAGAAATGAAAAAATTATAAATTAATTCATAATTGTCGTACGAAATTTTTATATTAGAAAATTATATTAGCGACTTGACTGAATGTAAGTTAATATTCGTCGTGACACTAAAAGACCAACAGCCAAACTATTGATAATATGCTTCGGCAACTGTAGTAGCTCAACTAATATCAATAACGCACGTAGATGATCGATTGCTTTCTACAAAGCTAACTAACTTTTTTGGTGACAGTGAAAGAGAACAAATGGTGCTGTTTTTCCGAACAATAGGAATCATTGCGCTTAAGTTTGTAGTTTATAATAGCTGTTGCTAATAATTATGGCCTTTTCACAGTAAATATCAAACTATTTACTTATTTTTTTATCTAGCGTTGTTAAAAATTAAACAAAAATTTATCTCGTAATTAATTTTAATAGCTACCGGAAAAAAAATCAATTAATGATTTGATCTTTATTATGGAGTATTGTTAGTAGTTACTTTTTAGTAACCTCGTATAGGGACCTGCATTATTCTTTTCATAGAAGTAAAATGGTGATACCTGCCTGTATGCAGTCTTCGTTCGCTTTGTACCGCGCTCGTCCAGGCCCGGCGTAAGGCCAATTGAATTCTTTATTATTTTTTTCTGCAGTTTGCGTACGAATAGATACTTTATATTTCGGATTTACTTTTTCTAGCATTCCAGCTTGCGATTGCTGCTACTCCGTCTTTTCATTGCTGGGACATCTTGTATAAAATCCTTCAATGAAACTTACAAAGATGTTAGAATAAAATGTTGAATTCAATTTTCTTTTGCAGTAATAGTCGAGAGATGAGAAACCGGGCAGAGAAAATGCGACGAGACAAATTGAATTCCTATATAGGCGAACTCGCAACGTTAGTACCGATGGTTGCAGGAAGTGCGAAGAGAATGGATAAAACTAGTATATTAAGACTAACCGCTACACATTTAAGAATATATCAAAGTAAGTAGATAACACTAAATTGTAAGTAAATGTAGCAAATCTAGTGCGTATTATAATCGCAAACAGTTTTATTTAATTAGTATCACTGATAATAATCAGAACGACTAGTAACCAATAGAAGCATGTCTAAACTACATAGTTGTGATTTTTAAAGTCTTATCCAAAACTGATTTGAACTTTGTACGAAATACAGAATCAAAACAACTATGTATAAGCCGAAGTTTTGCTTGTGAATCAGTAAGAATTAACCTCAGAAATTTTGGAATAGCTGATTGCTGTTCATAAAAAAGCGCATCCAATAATCAAAACTTGGTGAACATAAATTCAATTCAAAACAGTAACAGTATAGAGTGCTAGAGTGTTGAACTAGCAAATGTAGACACACACACGCAAGTTCAATGAAGTAACGACAAATTTTATAAAACAATAAAGGAAAAAACTTTTGAATAAGATGTAATAATATTACGATAGACGAAATTATAATGATATACCAGATAGCTTGGAGATACAGAACCTAAGTCTTCGAATGAGTAGCTTTTATGTGCGCATTAAATTTAATAGTTGGCAGTAAAAATAACTTTGTTTTATATGTATTTGTATAATTAAAGTTGTCTAATTCTTATCGCTTCAAATAACTTTGCACATAGTACTAAAACTTCTTGATGGACGTCAATGTGTCTGAAAAATTATATCTAGTAGGGTAAATGGCTTTTAGTTACAAAAATATTATATTCTCTATAAGTTCATAGTAGTAACTGTTACTAGGCGCTACCTTTTCCTCTCTTATATGTGTTGCAAAGTATTTATCTGTTTTTACTAATTCAGTGGGTCAAATTAGCAAGGTAATTCTTTGTGTAATATCAAAGTATAAGTTTTCTCGTTTGGAAAAAATGAATCGTGAAAGCGTACAGTAAAAAATTGAAAATACGTACTTATAAATAGCATGACGAACAATATGCTGTATGAGCAGCCTGGCCAAACTTACTTCTCAAAACCTGTCACTCATCAGTTTAGACGACAGAATCAGTTTAAAAAATAATAATAATAATAATAATAATTTATTGGTGTTAATATACATCAGTATTTACACAAGTCAATAAAGTATATAAAAACAAACAATATAACACAGTTAGACAAACAATACAATGCACAATGCAAACATTACACACAAGATAGTTCCAGAGGCAGAGGTGCAACTTTTTTAAAATATCCAAAATATTCCTCATTGGAATGGAAAGCCTGTTCAATAAGCAAGGTCTTCATGGTGGTTTTAAACTTAAGCATTTCCAATTCTTTTAGAGACTGTGGGAGAACATTGTAAAGTTTTGCATCATAAATATACGGTGATTTTTGTATGATGCACAGACGTGCGTGTTTTATGCTTAAATCACTTTTATCTCTAGTATTGTACTGATGATATGTAGCATTTGTTGGAAGGCTATTGATATTACTTTTTATGAACATGAGATTCTCCAATAATAGCTGACATGGAAAGGTTAATATTTTTGATTTTCTAAATGCGAGACGGCAGTCGGCTCGAAATGGCAAGTTGTTTAATATTCTGACTGCCTTCCTCTGCATACCAAAGATTCTAAACCTCGACGAGCAGTGACCCCATATCAAAATCCCGTAAGACATGAGTGAAAAGTAAGCGACTTTTACAGTATTTTCCGAGACCGAGAGCGATAGATTTCTCAGAAG
Organism: Popillia japonica; assembly: GCA_004785975.1. Classification (NCBI taxonomy): domain Eukaryota; kingdom Metazoa; phylum Arthropoda; class Insecta; order Coleoptera; family Scarabaeidae; genus Popillia; species Popillia japonica. Next base: position 7,804 of record SMLS01066868.1, read on the forward strand.
AAATAAGGTTTTTACTAATTTACCGAATCAATAATCCGCATGTGAAACCCACCTCAACTTAGGATCCAAAACAACTCCTAAGTATTTGACCGAATCGGGATTATTGAATTCGCTGACGTTTCTTACAGAAAAAACAATAGTTTGTGTTTTACTCACATCATTCGAGGCCAATCTATTCTCGGGAAACCATCTGTCAGCGTAATTTCGAGCTAAGCTGCATTTATTTATAACATTTTTAGCATCTGCTGATCTAGTCAGCAAAGTTGTGTCATCAGCAAAGAGTATACACCTATCTACAGACACTCCAGGAGAAAAATAATTGATGTACATCAAAAACAAGAGAGGGCCCAATATGGAGCCTTGTGGAACACCGAATTGCACAACAAGTTTCCTCGACGTCGTGCCATTTGCTCGAACCATCTGCTGCCAATTATTCAATTGAATATATTTTACAGCCGCATTGTCGAAATTATAAAATTTTAACTTACTTAACAAAATATTGTGATCAACACAATCGAAAGCTTTGCTGACTTCACAAAAGGTCGCTGCACAATACTCACCACTTTCAAAACATTGTAAGGTGAAATCCAAAAATTCCAGCAGAGCTGCTGTAGTCGATTTACCGTGACGAAAACCAAATTGATTAGAGCAAAAAAGTGAATTTCGCTCAAAGGAAGAAACAATTTTATTTTTAATGATTTTTTCAAAGATTTTTGATACTGCCGGGAGAATAGAAATAGGCCTATAATTTTCTACATCGCCTCTATCACCTTTCTTGTACAATGGAATAACCGCAACACATTTAAGTTCGTCAGGAAATGTACCGGATTGAAAACTTTGATTAATTAAATATGAAATCGGAATTGCTATTTCATTCTTTATCTGCTTCAAAACATTTACACTAATACCGTAAATATCTCTAGTATCAGAGACTTTTAACGAATTTATGACATCGCGTACATCATTATAAGATACAGCTCCCAATGTAAAAGTATCCAGTAAAGCTGGACTCAATGAATTTAGACCGCTGTAAAATGAGGAAGATGGCAGATCGGCAATTACATCCTTTGCCACTCCCTGAAAATAATTAATAAAGTCGTCTGCGGATAATAAGCCACCGCCAATGCGTCGTGATCAAGCCAATGCCCCAAAGATAATATTCGAGCAAATAAAAATACGATTTTTGTAAGTGTTTCGTTAGATTTGCAAAGTAAACCTAATTCATAGTCCTTGTTAGGATATCTATGATGTATTACTTCCTAAAGCTTTGCGCGTTTAGTTTAACAGTTATAAATAAAGTTGTTATACCTGGACTAAAACATATGTACATACATCTATTAATGTAAAAGAAATAAGTTTATTTTAATAATAATAATAATACTTAGATTGGACAAAATCGCAATCAGTACGTAGCCTCGTTCTTCTTGTATATTGTACAATATACCAGCTAGAAGTAATGCAACACAATTTCACAGGAAAGGGGTTATCTTACATGCAAGCATACGGGCGTTTGAAACCATATAGAAGGGTGTTTTAATATTTAAATATAATTATGACGAAGCAAGTTTTCACACCCATGGTCGAGGAAGTCCACCAGGGATGCTACATTTGTATTCCAGAACTTCACCTAATGACATAAAAAACAAAAACTATATGTTAAGCTTGTGATATCCACTATTTATTTACTAGAAATTTTGTTTCTGTCAAAAAACAGACATCTTTTGACAGCCAAAAATGTCAGGGTACACTTTTCTCAAAACAGAATAAAACGCAGTTAAAACTGCGCCAGTAAATACACACTGTAGTTATCTGCGTTGTTAAGATGAATCTATTAAAGAAAAGAAGAAAGTCTAATTTTACATATAAAGTTACAGTTCACAATTCGTTTCTGTAATACGATGTAGTATTTTTGGTTCAGACAACTTTCTAAGCCGATATATCTCGGTCTTATCTTGGATGCCAAACTAACGTACAAGTCACATCTGGATCACATAACGAGTAAAGTCTCAAAAGCCTATTTTGTATAACGGGGGTGCCGAATTTCAGTACAGTTAGTATAGTAGTGAGAGATAGCTCTAAAAGTTGATAGTGCAAAATCCAGTGTATTCCTTTGTCGGACTTTTGTCGGATTACTGTAAAACTCCTTGGGCGCATCCAAAGGAGGAAAAACTTTGCAAGTGCTTTTTTGAGCAGATACATATATTATTATTATCCTACACCCTTCTACCGTTTAGGTGTAGGCTAACCAAGAATTTTACACTAAATTACTCAAATACAAAAAATCTTTGAAATTCTAAAATTAAAATTCACCAGAATGAACAAATTTCCACTACACTCTCTTATCTTTTGCTCTTCTCTGTGCTGCATTCCATATCTCTCCTTGCGCTTGCAATATCTTGTCTATCACCCCGTCTCACCCTTCCTGCAGTCGTCTTCTACTCTGCCTACCTATTGGTTTCACTTTCCGCACCTGCTTCACCATTCTTTCATCTTTGGCTGCTTTCCACATGTCCTCTGACTGTAACTGATTTTACTTTTCTTAGATACTTCATTTCTATGGCTTCTAATTGCGATTTCATTCTGTTTGTCAATGTCCCGATCTCACATTAGAGTCGTCTTGTAGATAATTTTGTATATAGTCATTTTTGTTTTAGCTGATATCTCTCGGTCACCTATAAACCAATTGTTCTTATAATTTTTCTCTATTCGTTTTATTGTGTCTTCTAATTCATCCATGATAAGTCATAGGTAATTATATTGATGCACTTATTCTATCCGTCTTCTTTCCAATTGTTGTTGTTCCTTTGCGGCTACTATTACTTTTGTCTTATCGATACTTATTTTCATTCCGGTTTGTAATAGGCTAATAATATCGTCCATAAATATCTATACTGCAAACAGCACTGGGCTCATTACTCCTCACTGTCTCAGTCCATGTCTCGTGTAAAATTCTTCTTATTTACAGTTGCTACTGATTATGTGGGTCTTTGTATTTCTGTAAAAGCTTCTAATTGCTGCTATTAATTTATGTGTGACACCCCTCTTTATCAAATTTTCACATAAGTACGCTATTTCTTAGTACTTTGTCAAAAACTTCCTTCTCAAGGTCGATAAAGATATGGGTTTGAACCCCTCTTTCCTTTCGGAATCGGCTTTGAGGCTCTGCTATTGTTTTTTTGATTTGCGGTTTGACTTTGTTTTCTAGTATGTACTTCTTCATACACCTTCAATGGTGTGCTAAGTAGGGTTATACCTCCATAATACCATCTGAAATTACAGGATTACTGGTCATTGCGGGCGAAATAAACTGGATTTCATTCTCCTAGTGGACTTTCCTATGTGTAAGGAGTGTCTCAATGCGGAGCAAACGTTGTCACACTTCTTTGTCGATTGCCCGACAACGGACAAGAAGAGACTGCGGTATGGATTCGTTAGAAAACCCCAAATTAGGTAAAATTACTCTCGATCAGTTTTCCGTCCTTGTTTGGATGCACCCAAGTTGAGATGACGACAATTACGGCATGGGGACACAATTGGCCTTTTGATCGAATTGCTTTTCGGAATAAATCTGGCCATGTCGCGGCGAAAAAATGTAGTAAACTACTATATACCGGTCGTTTTGAGAAATAGGATAAATAAAGCCGTGAAGAGGTAAGGGGTATGAAAATTCGCTAAGAAGTGGGGACGCGTATGAGTCTATGAACGGTGTACTCTACAATATTGGTGGGGACGTAGCTCCCTTCACCTCCTCCCCGCTTTAAATATCCTATGACTCAAAACGACCGGTATGCTCTGGAATATAAATTTCTAGATGCATATACCTATGACATTGTATTTAAAACGGAGGTAGAACTTTACTGCGACTTCCGGGTGATCGGAATTGATATTTATCTCAATTTTTTTTCACTACATAATTTATATTCAACGATATGCAGCTGTTTTAATTTGTGTTCATCAATTTTTTTCATTAAAACAGAAAAGTTTGCAATGCGTTTACTTCCATATAATTTGATATAAATTTAGAATTTTGTTATTCCAGGAACTAGCATGGGCGTATAACAATATTTATGCGTAAACAGGAAATGATCGCCAGAGATAATAAGTTAATTCCAAGTAATGAACTATTATATTTCGACTTGAACTGAACCTGAAGCAAACAAATTACATTTAATAGAACCTTGTTGTATAACTTCCTAATAATAATCACATTGCATTCAACATAATGCAATCGCATAATTGAATATGTCTACATTGCATTGAACAATAATTCTCAAGATATTGTTATATCTGTGATTTACAGTAAAATTAGAAACTTGAATAATCACGAAGTGCGACTAATAATAAAATAACTAAGAACGCCGATCTTCTAAATTTCTCGTTTGTAAAATGGCTATATATAAACCAGCGTTCTAGAAATGAAACATCATTCAGATAAAGATATATAAATACAGCAATACTAGAAACTTCGTTAAGGTAAACAAGCAATAATAAGATACAGTTAATAATAGTTTCCACAACACGCTGCGCTAATGTCCATGATATTACAATCTATATGATGTTTAGTAACTTGATCATTTTAAGTTAAAAAGCTCACACTACATTTCTAATTCTCTTTTCATTCGTTCTTCATGGTTATTGTGATAGCTAGCAGCGGTTTTCATGTCAACGTCGGTATACTAAACGACTTTTATCTTGATATAGTGCATTTGCTTTCTACTTTGCAATAGAAACATGGTTAGTAAAGGTACATTTCCCACGAGATATGTTAACACAATACTCTTAAGCAAATAGAGCAAATAAATACCATGAGCGCGGAATGGTACGTTTCAGCGCCGCCATTTTATCGGTACGTTTAGGGTATTTCAGCACCAACCAATTCACCGCCAGTATTTGTTTCTTTGCGACAACGATAGAGGTGCAGAAAGAGTACATATTAACTTTTGCGCGGAAAATCTGGATTCATCATTTACGGGAATCTGCTACATGGTACGCGAATGATATGTTTTAAATTGCAGTTACATTGTTTGTACTGTTTTATTCAATAATAGAAAAAATTGGAAGAACTTATGTGTACCTGTAATTATGCTTTGTTGCTTAATAACTGATGTAATGGGATTAATAAAAGTATGGAAATATAATTTAATCCCCAAAAGAATGGGAGAACAACGTAGGTTGATACTGATGCAATGTATTTTCTGAATATCAAAACTGTCAGTTAATAAAAAATGTTCAAAAAATGCCGCTCAATTTGCCATTTTAAATCTGTATAATAGTGATATAGGTTTTTCTTTAAAGCAAAAATGATTATCACCACAACACATCCCGCTATAGCAATCTGGCGCTTACGCTGTATGTATCGATTCTGAAGTGTTCTAAAGCTGAAACAGCATCTCATAAGAGATATTTTGATCGTATCGGCAGTAACTGTATATAAAGAGCAGAAAGACAACATTTAACTTATATGCATACATACGTAGGTATGTACTATCATGGACAGATAGAATGTCCGGGTATACGGAGTGCATGTTGCGCTCCTGATAGAATATCGATTCTGCCGTCAACCAAATTGTATCAGAAGCGCAGCTTGCACGCCGTACACCCGGACATTCTATCTGTCCATGACTGTACATAAGTATACGAAAGAGTAAATATTTCAACGATATGAACAGGATGAAAGGTCTATACTTTACCTTTGTGATTCAAAATACAAGAAAACTAAATATTTGTCATATTGCAGTTGAAACTAAACCCATCTCAAACGCCTACATTTTTCCATAAATGTCTTGTAGAATAATTTAACAACAGTACACATTACTGTGCAGTTTTAATTCTACTACGCAGGTGCCTTTTTGCTATTGTAACTCCTCTTTTGCATAACAATTTCTGTTAATAAAACTGAGTTATATCCCACGTTCTAGAAACCTACATTCAGGACGCATACTATTACTACCAAATGCATCTTAGAAATTGCCTTTTTTCTGCGATACAAATTCAATTAAGGAAGTCAAGGTCGTGTCGGACGGCAAGCCAGTAATGTAAATTTTCCGACAATGTGCTACATTAAAATGCGCAACGAATCGATCCGACAGCGTTGTGTGACAATGAAGTAACTAACTCTGTTTTCTTGTCTTTTCCAGCTTTACTTAATCGTAAGAACGAACTGAATCTAAACATCCCTAAGAAAGTTGACCAGCGAATATTAGAGCAACTAGTTTGTGAGCAACTTAAAGGATTTCTAATGATACTAACCGTTACGGGCAAAGTAGTATTTGTTTCCTATACGGTCGAACACTTATTAGGACACTTACAGGTAAGATTAAATAAATATAAACATGTAATATTATATTACTAATTCTTTAGAACGATTTTAATGACTACCGCTTCTCTATATTACTACTAAACCTTATTTATTTTGTAAACATAATGCCTAAGATACTTAATTCATACCTAAAGCACCATATAGTGTTCTACAGCACCAACCCTAATAATAAGTCATGATCAGGCGATGCTCGTCATAATTGTCATAAGCTGTTAAGGCCTTATTATTATTATATTTATACATCTTATGTATGATTTTCCCATCTAGTAGAACGAATATCTTTATCAAATTTTTATTCTATATTTTTTGTGGATTTTCTAATATTTTTGTTTTATATTAATAAATATATTGATTAACCTTAAAGTTGTACAAACTGGTTTATGGTCGTAACACGTAAAGTTTAGATATTTACAGTTTTCAAGTTTATAAAAAAATTGTTAATATTTTTTGCAATTATTGTCTAATATTACAATATTGTTGGGTACATTGTTAGTGACTAGCAGATGTGTTATCTTCTAGAGTAGCTACTTTGCTTATTGTAAATTTGAACTCCGCACATTATTTGAGTCAGGTGATTTCTTGATTTTTAATGGAATTAGGTAGGTATTTCGAAAGCTATAATACAACTGCGCATATCTTATCTCATGGAAATATTAAAAACATATAATCAACGGTCGAGAATGAGCTCAACATAACTTTTACTAAAAAATTGCAAGATAAACAGGATAAGGCAAAAATAATTGGGGGAGAATCAGAAGAAGAGATTCGTGCAGAATTTACTAGATATCTAAATACTAAACACCAAATCATCCTCTCGGAATATTTAAAATATAGGATTTGAATATTACCTTAGGAGAAATTGGACTATCCACAGCAGTTTTTCTATTTTTCTTGTACACTAATACACTTCTAAAATTTAGTTAACATGTAAATTTTTGATGTCAGTCGGCTTCTTATAGAAATTATAAGCAATCTTCTGAAAGTTTCTAATTATTTGCGAAAACTTATTCTACGATTATTTCAAGATTGAAGAGTTTATAGCATTATAATACATTTATAACTCTGTATTACAAATTTCTTATGATTTGACCAATATATAAATTTAGACAATAAATTTCATATGGATTGTTAGATTTTCTACCAAGAACTTTGATTTCTATGGAAAGCTATCGTTGGAGCTTCGACTGAAACTGTGGCTTCTTGATGAGTTGTCATAAAAACCTTGTCTACGCCACAATGTAGTTTTACTACTGAATATAGCGTATCTAATGCTTACAATGTTAGTGGTCAATTAGTTAGTGGCCACTATGGTGTGGATAATACAAAAATAATACATTCTATGAGTAAATTTAAAGTTCTTAATCTTTAGCTAAAATTAGTGAACAGATACAATACGAGTAGTTAAACTTATTAATGATTTTAGCAATTGATGATGCTTGGAAACCTTTTAATTTCCAGTTTTTGTATTATTTCGTTAAAGTTGATTTAAATGAACAAAACAATTGCTACTATTTTTTTGTTTCATTATTCAACCTTTACATCGACTTCTTGAACACTGCTAACAACATTTGAAAAACTTGAAATTTGAAAGCCCAAGAAAACTATCCGAGTACTTTGGTGAAAGTGACAAAAAGCGTAAACGTCCCAAAAAATATACAAGATCTGTACACAAAAGTGCACTTTAACATCTTGTGAGGATTTCACAAATATAAAAGTATGGAGGCAGTTTCACTCGAAAAAAAACAATAAATTATGAATAATACAGTACAAGCGCTATGCAGATTGGAAATAGGTTGAATAATGTTAACACTGTAGTCAGAATTATTGCCTTATTTGTCGATACTATGACAGAATACTAATTTACTCTTAAAGTTATTTATTGCTTACTGTAAGTGACAACTAGAAGTATAGCAATCTCAAGAATAATTATATTGAAACTGTTCTGAAATAGTTTGACGAAGTGAACATATAACATTGTACAGAATACTTTTATTTAGTTATAATGGTCATATAAAATTCCACTTTATATTTTTTAGATTTTATGTTATCGTATGTATGCAGGTAAAACTTTTTCTGGAACTTTTAAATGCCATTATATAAGTATACGAAGGAGTAAAAATAACATACTTTATAGTTTACATTAGATATTTTGTCTTACTTAAATAACTTTTAAGTTCAATGAACCATCTAAATTCAGAGCTATTTTCATGCGTATAAAATCTAGACAGTATCAAACAACAATCTTAAATTATGCGAAGGCTAAGTTAAGCTTATCTAAATTGTTGAACCAGTTAAAACTTATAATAGAGGAAATATTTTTTTTTATTCTGAACATTTAGTTAATCTAATCGAATGCATTTAGTTAATAATAAGGATTCGGACATCCAGACTCTGTGTAAATAAATCAAATAAATGCACGTACAACGAAGTACGGTAGATCTAGGTATACCAGTACTTTTTCGTATATTTACCTGATCATCATCATCAGCATCCTGTAATTTCATTCATTTAACACTTCTGCCTTATAACAAGGCTATCTACGGTTTGAGTATAAATTGTCATTAATGTAAGTACTGATAAGTCTACCTTATTAATATGTTATTCATTTTATATAATGTATCTACACTCCGCAAAATAATTCTTGCAACGCCAATTTTTTTCATAAAATGTCACATCTGAACATCTAAACTATTCTACTTATAAATGATAGGTCATGAAAACGACATAAAAGATAATTAACTGCACTTGTCATATAACGCAGAAAATAACAAAAAAATACACCTTAGTCGCAATCGCAAAATAATAAATACTGGTTTAAAATGTCGCTAGTGTGTGGTATATCCACCGCTGGCTTGCATTACACCTTCCATCCTTCTTGGCATGCTGCGTATGAGGCCTGCATCAGTCTTGTGAAAGATTTTCCCATTCTTGTAAAAGTACATCTTCGAGTTCTTCAAAGTTACCCTCGCTGGTGCCGTTTTAAGGCTTGTCCTAGGTGGTCCCGCATGCTCGATAAGATTCATATCTGAGCCTCGTTCAGACCACCTTAACACTGGCAATTGAACTTCCTGCAAATATTGCTGTACAGTTCCTGCTATGTGGGATCGTGCAGTGTCGTGCATAAAAACACAAATTTTCGCCAACAAAGGGCGCATATGGTATCAGATGTTCCTCTAAAATGTCGGTAACATATCTAGCTGCTGTTAGTCTAGCCCCAGGTAATGGTACCAATGCTGTATGACCCTATCAAGAGATGCCTCCGTATATCATGGATCCTCCACCAAAAAGAGCGCGTGGACGGAAGTTACAAGGTGTATAACGTTCGCCAGGTCGTCTATACACCGGCACACGTAGAGTTTGTGTGGAAAGCTGTACATTTCCACGCCCTAAAAGCTCGTTCTTGAGAAATTTAGCACTGAAATGACGCGTACTAGTGTGGTAGTATCTCTTTGGCGACCTTCTATGGTTCTCAGTTTCCCTAAATCGTGCTGCTTACAGTTGCTGGCTGTATTCCTAGTACTCTAGCTACATGCCGCATGCTACGCCCATTTTCCACCACTGCTATACATTACACGATTTCTTCATACGTAAGATGTAAAGATACACGTTCCTGAACATTCTTAACGGTAATTTACTAAAAAAATTGAATCGATCTGATTAACAAACTACAATATGTATTTTAAATGCTGTCCACTGTACGACTTCGTTACGTACCAAAAAACAGGCAGTAAAACGTTGTTTTTTTTTTGGTATGGCGTTTAGATATCAGTCTGACAACGACAAAAAAACGTCATATGATCAATTTAATAGCTAACTGTGCGTTTAAATGCTCGTAGGCTCAAAAAATTCAGGTGTTGCAATAACTATTTTGCGGAGCGTATATAGAGTCGAGCTAGTATTGAGGGTATAAAGAATGTTTTTGCCGTAAAGGTCCCTTAGATGTAGATACCATGATCATAGAGCTAGAGCCGTTACTATCATTGCCATCTCTGTGGCCCTAGATTACATTGGATTATATTAGAGGTGGCCTTACGGGGCTCCTTCACCGCGACCTTCCCGGTCTATTGTGATCCCCAATACTCCGAGAAGGCGTCATATAACTTTGCCTTCTTCCTAAGCTTTCCTCCGTATATACCGACTCCTACGCCATGTTTAGTTTTGAAGCCGTCTGTATACCAGTTTGAGTCCGCTCTTATCGGAGGGCCTTTCTCCCAGTCCTTCCTGTCTGGTATTATAACCTGATATTTCCTATTCAAGTTGAATTTCTGAACCATGGAGTTTTTGCGGCCCTAACCACTTCTCTCCTCATTACGCATTAATAAAATTATAAGTTCAGTCAAATCACAGCTAAAATTCGCATTATACGAAGTTGGATGTATTTTCACATTTAGAGTGATAAGTATTTATTTTGCTACAGCCTGTTATACTCCTTTTTACCGTATCCACGCAAGATCTGCCTTTGTGGAATGTGTATTAATGTTCAGAAATAATGTCTTGCAATATTTAGGGAACAGAACTTTGACTTTTGGCTTCTATCAATGTTCAACCCTTTGCACATGCACACATCATCCAGCTCTGTGCATACTTCTTAATACTTGACTGTCTTAAGATTGTTATATTTTCTAGCTTTTAACAGTTACAGTAGTCCTAACACAGAATAGGGTGAGAGATGATAATGGGAATTGAAATAAACGATAGGTTTTTTAGTGACATTTTAGGAGCTATATTTGCTCTTCTGGACGTACAGCTTCCGAAACGCCACGTAAGAAACTGCTTTACAAAAGCTTCTATATGCATACATATTCTCTATGCCTATAACTTAAAGATCTTCCATCGATTTACAGACTGTTGTGATGTTTCTCACATTTAACACAACTTGTTTATTTCATCCGATTTTCATATTGAATTCAATGAAGTTGAATTAAATATTGGAAAGATTTTACTCCTTGTGCTATACTCACAATCTTATAAGGCGCATTCTTTAGGTTATCACTTTTCTTAAAGCGTTTGCTTTGTGGAAAAGATTCTTCTTGGACTGCTGTGAAAATATCAAGGTTTACGCTTGTAGATTTGACGCACTTCCATGCATGATATTTCCTATCGTTCATCTTTTACTTCCGTATTACGGATGTCATAGTGCGACTAGCCTTCATTAAAAGATAGTTCAATTTCAATAATTCTTATTTTTTTGAATTATGTTTTTATTGATGTGATATGTTATAAGTATACGTGTTTTTTTTT
>SMLS01066869.1:0-24631 GCA_004785975.1 Popillia japonica
AGTTTGCATCTTACCTTAAACTTCTTCAACAGTTTGGAGATCAATAGGGGCTAAAAGATTAAGGATACTTATAATAGACCTCATTGGTCCTAATGATTAGAAGCAGCCAAATGCTTGATAAAACTACTAGTCAATTTTCCGATTATTTTGTCCATGACTATGGTGTATATAAATAGGCAAAATGAGTCACCTTGTCTAATTGCGAAGTTTGGAAAAAATAATCATTCTAACCCCAAGATTGTAATCAGTAAAAAATAGTTATCATTGCGAAGGAAACGTTATCAGAAGAAACCACTATGAGAACACTGATAGGACAATGAATGAAAAAAATTGAACTACCATTGCTAATATAGAATAATAATTTAGGATTACTTTTCATCTTTTTCGAAGAGGCTGATTGAAAAATTATTGATTTAACCAAACTGTAAGGGTACTTATTCTACAAAAAACGAATGACCGGTTTCATTACGATAGCTAGTGTGGTTCGAGAAGTAGTTTATATTTTCTGCAAACTCTGGTATCCAAAAACGGTTATATCATAATAAAATTATTGAAACATTACTCTGAGATTAAGCATCTCTGATTCAATCGCTCTCACCGTAAACCTCAACTAACATTCCAAAGTGTAAAGTAGGCATTAATGAATTTCGTTTGTTTTTTCCTTCATCCTTTGAACAAGTACCAGAGATTGCTATCTCGAACAGTTTAGGAACTTTTCAGTGTTATGGAACATGTACATAGTGCAATAGCGTTCACAGTATTCGCCAGATTTCTAAGCTTCTATACTATTTTTCTAATAGTTGGTATCTCCCCGTGCTTTCTCTTGACTACAAGACCTATCTTGAACATAGACCCGATCATTAGCCTCCGCGAAATGACCAAGTTCTTGTTCCAATAAACCATATTGAGATTGACTCTCTGTCCATTAACCATTACCAGTGCGATCCTGAAGCATGAAGGTAGCTTTTATCTTAAAAAACTGATGCAAGCCTCTCCATTATATAAGAATCTACAGTCAGTTCTCCCTATATATGCCTTATGGCTTTTCATTGCGATCCAAAATGAGTCATTTGGGTGGCAGATAATCTATTTTTATCCAGCCATACCTTTCCGACAGGACGTTTTGCATTGCACCTTGGTAAGTTTCTCAGAAGCGTATGCCTCGAGGTGTCACAAGTTTCATTGCCAAATGTCCCTAAACCAATCTAAACCTCCCTAGATCATCGTTCTAGGTGAGTAGAGACTGCTCTGATTAGTTGCAATACCTGGACGCAAGTTAACGCTAAATGATCACTCTTCCGTGGTAGTTTTCATCAAGTGACTACGGTAATGACAAGCTTTAGTTCCCCAGATGCAGCAAGCTAATCTGCAGGTTAAAATTTATATTCACCATAATAGACTTCTGAGAATGATTGGTGTAGCACTTTGGTTCGTGAGCAATGTTGAAATCCATAGAAATCTTAACTCTACATCTCTAGTGCTCACAGAAGCGATACTCGGTCGGAAAACTGTATTTCTGTAGCTAGGATCTATATCTGAAATAACATAAAAAGCATCCGTGTAAACCTATTATTCACAGTTAAAAAATTTCATACAATATGAAAAAGTAGGTACCAAACTTGTTAAATTTTAATTTTCTAAATCGTGACAGGCATGTGAAGGTGGAAAATGTCAACGAAACTACGAAACAAAACATTTTATATTTGTAATTTTATTCCGCTAGTCTGCAACTTTCTGAGAGTGAAGCGGATAATTTTTTGCAACATTTTCCACTAAATGGGCATCGTTCCATCCCCTTAGTTTTATACATGTTCTCTAATTGTTTCCGTCAACGTTCTGTAAACAAAATCGTGGAAATGTCACGGTTCCCGAATATTGATTTATTTAACTTAGCATTTTTTACATTCGACGTGGATCGTAACAGATTTTCCGTACGCCACAGCGTACAGCTTGGCTAAAATTGTAAAAAAGACGACAAACGTGCTTTGGTAGCGCACTTAAGAAACTTTAAAACCGTACGCTCGCAGCGATGTTTCCAGATTAACCACCTCCTAGAAACTACCTCGTTCCCCGTTTTATAAAATACCATCTCCGGATGCAGTGTATAACAAAAGTCTCTGAGCTGCTCATTATCTCGGGATCTACGGCTGCTAGAAAATTGGCGGCTTTAAACTTAGTTTTATAGAAACTTACTTTGAAAGTAATAAGAAAAAATTAACTAAATCTCTAGAATAATCTATGATTTAGATTAGCTAAACGATACTGGTTGTTAGAAAGCATTACATGGTGATTATCAAGTTTAAGTAAGATTTCTTTAGTTCATTTTTTAATTAATTAGGGATTGGTAAATAAACAATTTATCGATTTATATTAATAATATTTTTGCTATTGATTTTATCTTTGTTGCAGGTTAGTATCGACGAAGAACGGTAGGAATAAATATTTGTGTCCGTACAGTGAGTATTCTTAATCTGGCTATTTCATCAGTTGTTTTGCGTTGCTAAATATTTATCAGTTTTCTGCTGCTAAATATAAATTTGTACATCGATAACGAAGAAATAATGAAAAATTTCATTTTTAGTTAAAAATGTATTATATGTAGATATGTACTTTATGTACTTATCCCAATTTCCACTTTTAGGTCAATTAAACCACTATAAATTCGATTAAAGATCAATTCGGCGAACACTATAAAAAATTCGCGGGAATTTGCTAAATTCGCAAATAAAGGAATGGTACCACATAATTACGAATTAATAAGTTTAATTTAAATAAAAATTTAATAAAAAAATTACACAAATGTACCAAGAAATGAATGCATGTTGGCTTAAATTCTACCTATTTTCAATACAACGACAAAGTATACAAACAAATTTTTTGAACTGCAATAGATTCTCCATTATCTGCTGTAATAGCAAATTGAGTAATGGAAGATCTTGAGCAAGATTCATTAAATAAACTAAATTGTCATGTTGAATTTTACAAACGGTATATACAGGGTTTCCACGGCCGAGTGGGACATAGGGGGATTTATGTATTCTCGGTTTTCGGTAAATATTATCTCCCTAATACTACTTCATTCAAATTTAAGTGCCGCATATTATAACTGGGCTAACAATGAACATTTCTACAATCATAATACAAAGAAAGTCATTTTATTAAAGCCAGAAAATTATTATTTTTAAATCTATTGCACGTGAATTCCTAATAAGGCTTTTGACAGATGCAATAGGTTTAAAAATACTAATATTCTGGCTTTATTAAAATGACTTTCTTTGTACTATGATTGTGGAAACCTTTACACCAAACAATAACATACAATTATTTACAAATTTAAAAACTAAGATTAAAAAGATAATCAAAGTAATGTCGTATATAAATTAGACTGCAAAGATTGTGATAAATGTTACGTAAGTCAAACTAGACAATACTTAAAAAAACCACTTATACAATTATCAATACACTGTAGCACATAATATAACCGCGGAAACTACTTTGTCTAAGCATTCTGAATTATTACGACATAACTCCGATTTTGAAAATGTTAAGATTTTAAAAAAAGAAAATAGTTAAAAAAGCGATTAATATATGAAATGATATACATTTAAAAGGAAAATAACGTAGTCAATTTTAGAACAGATATTGAACATTTAAGTATTATTTATAATAATTTTATTACCTAATCACACCTAAATTTTATCAAATCAAGCTCTTGACTAGGTTTTTTTGCCATGTTTTTCCCTAGTACTTAAACAGAATTGTTAGACCTTGACAAAAAATACATTGATATAAAGATCATTATTCTTATGATTACAAAGTTACATTTAAAAAATATCTTAAATTGTCCACGATATTGTGAAGATAATCCTATATATCACTGAATGTCTTAGTCTGTAGATAATTTTGTTGGTAGGCATGGCTAGTTGTTTATTAATTGATACGAATTAAATGTCAATTGTATTCCACTGACGGTTCTGGAATTAATTGATCTTTAATCAAATTAATAGTGGTTTAATTGACCTAAAAGTTGAAAAAATATTAGGAAAATAAGGTTTGAAATTTATACAATTTCCACAATTCATGTTTCTCTTGGAAACTTCAAAATACACGGATGTAAAACAAATTTCAAGAAATTTTGTGGATGAAGGAGATAATAATAATAATAATAATAATAATAATAATAACCTTTAATTGTCCAACGGTCACAGACCAATTACAGGACAAAGTTAAAATAAAGCAAATACGTGAAGTAATACACATAAAAAATAATAATCAGATTCTAGAAAATATACAAAATAACAATTCTGGTGCATATCTTAAGTAAAAGTAAATGCAAAAAAAAAAATATTGAGATAAAACTTCTAAAGTTGTGTGTTATTATTTCGTGTGTACTACAAACTCAATGCTTCTTATAATTATCTTCTAATTCAGAAAAACATATTTGATCTGTGAAAACACTTGAATAAATCTCCTTTCGGCCATACCAGAAGCAATCAAATATTACTATGACCTAAAAGGCATTGTCTCCGTAAAATAGAATTAGAAATCAACTCTGTTAATTACATTAGAAAATAAAAAGGAGAATATCTCAAGATTTTGAACGAAGTTTGGTAAAACAGGAAAAAAGCTGTAAGAGCTTAGCTATAGGTGTCTACGCTAGAAAGACTTGGCATAGAAAGTTTAATATCATCTATACAAAAAAAATGTTCGCATAAACCGGGTTGTCCGCCAAAAATAGCATTCTCTTACGAGAAAATGAACCATTCTGTATAATAATAATAAAAATAATAATAATAATAATCATAGACTGCCCGTTTGAATGTTTAACACCATCATCTTAATTGAAAGAACAATCCACCCGTAAACATTTCCGTTAAACATTTTTTTCAGTAAGTTTTTCAAATTAATACAGCCGCAGATCCTTAATTGATTTTTAATTATTACAACAGTACCTCTGGCAAAACGTGTAGTCTTTATCTACCAAAATAATTCTCAATCTCCATTTATCGTTTGCAGTTTATCGAGTTAATCACGTAACGCGAACGTAAGTCCTTCTTAGAACACCAGTTATTCAAATTCAATGTTCTCGTATGAATATATGCATGTACGTAGTTAGTAATTAATGATAGGGCGAAAGGCAACGAAACGACCTCCGACACTCTAGTAGATAATGGATATGCCTGTTAGTGTACATTTTAATAAATGGGATGGAAATGAGTTAGGATGCCAGTTGCAACTTGCACAAGACTCAATCGAGCGTAAACTTTAGCAGAGTCAACGAAGCTCTATTAGAAGTTATCAGATTAATCGGTCGCTGATCGTACAAGGGGAATAAATGGGTACGAACTACGGATATTATCCGCTGATGCGCAATATTGTCTACCTGCAATTAGTAACGCATTGGAATTACTTAAGCAGATAATACGAAGATGAAAATAATAAAATTAACAATGATTAACAGCTAATTGTGAGTGAATTATGATGTCAATATTAAAAGCTATATAGAGAAATGCGAAAATAGATATACCATGTGAACGCCTGCGAACAGATAGCGTACACACGTTCGGTATCGACCGCTCGCAGGCGTTCACATGGTATGCCATTAGCTTTAAAGATATTTGTTCAAAGTAAGCTTTGCTACATTGACTTCACAAACAACTTTTAATTTACGTTAACGGCAGATATTTTAACCTTAGAAGAGTTTTCTGCTGTTCTGCTGCTGGGAGATGTACATACAATAGATAAAGAAAACAGAAAGAACCAGCAAAGCAAAGTCATCTACAATACAAGTAAAATAAAGTTATATAGCTTGAATTAATTGCTGGTATTTTATGGCCACCAGGGCCTTCTGAACCTAGAGAAAAAATTTGAAATAGTACACTGGCTATATACTGTGATAGAATTATTTTCTTTATTTTTCCAAATTTGTTACATTTTTTATTCAAATAAAATTGAAGCACGTACCATGATGACTAATCAGCCCTTATTTTTTTTGCGAGCAAAAATTCAAAATGCCGGAAAACGAGAGCAATTATGCATCAACTCGGGATGTGGCCATTAGGGCGATATAATTTTTGCTAATTAATGTCATCAATGCTACACTTTCAAATAACCTTATTATGAAAACAGAGCTCTTTTTTCATTTATATAAAATGGTAGTCAATTAAAATTATGACATTACTTTTACGCCACCTTGTATAAGGCTATACGTCCCATATTTATTTATTTGTTTAGTTTTGGGTTAACAAAAGGACGAACTCAGAAACGTTATCCACAAAATTACAGTATCAGAATCTACTTAGCAAATATAAAACAAAAACAAAAAGAGTATTAATACAAATAACAAAATCAAATGAACAAATAGCATAGAGAATAATGTGAATAATAATAAAGTAACTAACTAAGGAATAAAAGAGGAAAACAAAACGGTTGCAAAACGTAAAGAAGGCGATATCATTGATATATGCAAGAAAGAGCAGCGGCCCACGATGTGAACCCTGTGGTACCCCCAATATAACATTACTCATGTCCAAAATGTAATTTGCTAATCTAACGGCTTGACTTCTGTTGTTAACATAAGAAGAAATTTATCGCAATAAGTCGCAGTGGACTCTAATTGAATCCAGTTTGGTGATTAATATATTGTGGTCAATCTTGTCGAAGGCTTTGCTAAAATCGGTGTACACGGAGTCAATCTGTGTCCGTCGATCGAATGCATCCAAAATGTAGTTAGTATAGATTACTAACAATAAGTTAGATTCGATAGATCTGCCGCGACAGAAACCACGTTGTTGAGGTATTATAAGAGATTTAACAATATTGTATACATATTCATATACAATTGATTCAAGAACTTTTAATAAAATCGACAACATGGAAATGGGGCGATGGTTGTTCACCCCACTGTTTACTACCAGATTTAAAAATTGCAATAATATGAGATTTTTTCCAAAGACGGCATATGGAAATATGGGACTAATGCCACTCTACTCAAGATCTTTTAATTCTTTTATTTTTGGTGAATTACTCCAATGTTTATTTACTGTTCCCTCTATATATTTGTATGTCTTTTAACCTGTGTCACTATTTTTCTCCACTCTTTCCTGTCCTGGATCTTCCTTCTCCATTCCTGAATTGCCAAGTTCATAACATCTCCTCGTACCTGGTCGTCCCATCTACTTTTCGGCCTTCCCCTAGAGCTATCCCCAATTGGTTTCCAGTCTGTAATCTTGCTTAATGCCCTTTCTCCTTGCATCCTTTTCGAGTGTCCGTATCTTCCCCCTTTAGAATCATCCCGCCACAGTTTTTGATATAAAGTAATCGCTATTCGAATTTGCACAGAAAACGACTTGTACTGCCTGTGTAAAAATGGGCAGGCCAAAATATCTGATAGCCAAACTGGTACAAGTTATGAAATTCATGTCCGAAGTGATATTGGGATACCACAGAACCATGCATATGTAGGTCTAAAACTGATGTGTGAAAGTCTTTATAGCTCAATTAAGGAACGTTCATGCAAAATCAGACATCTTCATTTTTCGCCTAAATTTAGTTTGATATGATTTCGTAGTGTTCTTGGTCGTTTGTATGGCTTACAATGCTCAGAATGATTCAAAGTCAGTTTTACCCATAGTGAACTGAACCACAATATGGTCGGTTCAGTCAACATCATACATATCCAATTTGAAAATTAAACTTAGTATATCGGGCAAAACAGCACAGAAAATTTTTATCGAGGATATATCACAGACGCAAGAAGAAAAAGACAATGTAGAGCATAGTAAAGGAACTGAACTTGTCTGTAACTGGTTGGAAGACGACCATGCCGTTGTTGTATTTGTTGTTTCAATTTGTCAATAAAAATATTTCAGAGTACCATTTTTCTAATCTCTCTTCCTCGTTGCAGTTGCAGCAACCCTGGTTGCCAGTGTTACCAGCAACACTTTCATTCACGCAAAACAATACATATCCACCAATTTTTTAATTTTTTTTCATCAGAGGACGTACATTTTTCCATAACCACAACAATGTTAAAAAGATCAATTCAATCATTCCACTTCCCGTGGTACTTGTAACATTACATCTAAACGTGTAGGTATCTGGTAAAACAACTGTATATTTCGAGAACACTTTATTTCAGAATTGAACACATGGAATGACATAGACAACTCACTTGAACTACTTTGACATAAGTCAACTCAAGTCAACTGTTGTACTTAAAACTACGTATATTACACGCCCTTTTTTGTAATATGTTACATAGTCTTTAAATTACGACAGGGGCCTTCTCACGCGCTCTTTACTATCTGCGCTGGAGTCCATGCTCTTATTTCATTCCACATAAGCACTTGTGTATCTTCTAACGGCTTAAGTTGTTTCCTCCTTGGATTGCAGTAATCTTCTTGTCGCTTCTGGTTTTCTTTTAGGATATCTATAGTTTTGTCAGTTTCGAACGATGGTTGTAGAACTCTTCTGGCTACTGGAATGGATGTCCTCAACTTGCGTCCCATCAACATCTCGGCCGGAAATGGTAGCTTGGCTTTTGGAGTGGAATTGTATTCAAGGATTACAAATTTAGGACGCACCATTGGAGATTTGTTTAGAAGCCCTTTAATTGTTTGGATATGTCTTTCCACCATGCTATTGGATTCAGGGAAGTAGGGACTAGAGGTTATGTGAGATATACTTAAATCGTTTAGAAAATTGGTAAATTCTTTTCCGTTAAATGGAGGACCATTGTCTGTAACACATGTTAAACATAATCCATGTCTTTGAAAAGATTGTAAAAAACATTCTATAATGTTTTTTGACTTGGTTGTGCCTAATTTGAATAGTTCCGCAAATTTTGAGTTATAATCTATAATGAGATGATAATCTTGTTTGTTGAGTTTGAAAATATGTGCACCGACCTTTTCCCAAGTTAGTGTGGGAACGTCATGATGTCGAATTGGTTCTTGCTCTAGCGTATTCTTGACAAATCGAACACTGTGGTATAAATTTCGTTATGTAGTCACTAATTTTGGGCCAATATACTGCCTGTGTTGCCTTTTTAATACACGACACCGTTCCTTGATGTACGTTCTGTATCTTCTTGGGAACGTTAGATCTTTGCTTTTTAGGTATTATTATTTGGTTACCATTAAAAAGTAAATTTCCTAATTCATGGATTTCATCTTTAATCTGAAAGTATAGTTTGGATTGTGACTTTACTGAACTCACTTGCTTGGGCCAACCGCTACTCACATTATATAGAACTTGTTGTAATTCGTCATCATTTTGAACTACTGAACATACTGTATAATCGTCACAATATTCGGTCAAAATTATTTGCTTGCCTGGGTATCTAGACAGGGTGTCTGGAAGACCCATCTGTTTTCCAGGACAGTAGGACAATTTAAATTGATATCTTAGCAGTCTTATTAACAACCTTTGTAATCGGGGGATAAGTGTATCAATGGGCTTGTTTATAAGCCCCAGCAGTGGTTTATGGTCTGTGATAGCTGTAAAATCTCTTCCTGCTAAATAATAGTGAAATTTTTCACAACCGACTACTAGCGCCAATAATTCCTTTTCTATTTGGGAATACCTCATTTGGGTATCCGTTAAAGATGTGGAACTATTCAACTGTTGTAATTAAAACTACGTATGTTACAGTACTTTCCAAAGGATTAGTAGAAATGTAAGTCTTAACATTGGATGGGATAATCTCATTCAAAATTCGAGAAATTAGCACACCAAACTGAGAATTGTTTTTAAGCACCTCACAACCATACAAAAGAGTATCAAATTTTCTGAACGAGATCTGGATGATGTGTTTGACTGGATAGATCGAATGCTCTATGAATTTATGTGTGCCGGCTGTGTAGCGCAGTGCCTAGTGTGCTCGCTTCTCAGTCTGGTGGTATCGGGTTCGGATTCCGGTGCGTTCCTTCTGAATTTGGTTTTCTGTAGTTTCCCAAATTCCACGGCAAATGCGGAACGATAACATCTTAAGTCGGTCTACAGCCGCAGGCGTAATAATAGCCCATGGCCAGCCGATGCCCCCTGTAATTGGCGCAAGCTGTTGGGGGATGCTAAGGCATGGATTATTATTATTATTGTTATTATTATTATTATTATTCCAAAAAGTGCTGCATAGAAACAGTTGATGAGCATAGGAGCAGTTGATGAATTTCTTCGCCTGTATTTGTCCGGGTGTTTTCCTCCAGATGGATGCCATTTCTTTAGCTTCCCAGTCTTTAAGTTCCTTCTTGAGCTGGTGTTTTGATACGCCAAAGAAGGGTTCGGGTCCAAAGAAGTGCATGTTTGCGGCAGGTCTAACAAGTTCGTCCGCCATGTCATTTCCTTTGGCATTCGTGTGCCCTGGAACCCACATTAGAGAAATCCTGTTATTTGTGGCCAGTTGAGTAGCATTCAGCCGACATTCCCAGACCAACTTATACTCAAACCTGTGAGTGGCTAGAGCTTTCAGAGCGGCCTGGCTATCTGTGCATATATAGATGTTGGCATCCTTCAGGCCTTTATCTAGGTTTTCTCGGATGCAAAGATCTATAGCACGTATCTTCGCTTGAAAGATTGTTGGAGATGCTCCTAGGGCTCTGGAGAGGTTGGTCATTGGTCCATGAACGCCAACCCCTACCCCGTTGCTGGTTTTGGATCCGTCTGTGTACCAGACACGGGCTCCATTTTCAAAGTTGGGTCCACCAGAGCTCCATTTCTCGCGGCTCGGAAATAGCACCCTAAATGGTCGCTCGTGATGCAATTTGACAGTCATGCTGTGCGTTGGTTTAGTTAAGGATAGAATCTCTTCTGGGAGGTCATCTAGAATCCTTAAGTGTCCGGTTAAGTCACCATCTTTAAATCGATGTGATATACTCAGCCGGTGGGCACTGAGAACTGCAGTTCTCTTAATTACCAGGTGCAAAGGTGCTAATCCCAGTAATACCTCCATTGAGGCAGTTGGGCAGGTGCGCATCGCTCTTGTGTTTTCATACATACTAATCGCTGCAGTTTCTGCAGCTTACTTTGTGCTATCTTTTCGTTGGTTTTTGGCCACCAAACTAGAAAGTTCCAAATAGTTTAATTACATTATTTATGGAAACACTTTTTAATGCGTTTGGAATAACCTAAATTAATAGCCGACATTGTAGACAAAAAGGTACGGTAAACATGTGCAAAAGGTCGAATTTCTAACCTAGGACTACTAACAATTAGCCAGTCCCGTTCCGCTTAATTCATGTAAATTATTCGCATGGAGTTGACCCATTGAAACAAACGTGCACGCATGAAATTTCGGATGCTCGACGTATTTCGCCGGTAATTTATTATTTAAATGTGAAAATTTATATTTTCCTTTGCCGAACATTAAGCGCTTTACCGCCGCTTCCACTTCCTTCGAGTGTGAAAACTTTCCGGAATAGTTAAAGTGCTTTCAACAGAACTATGTTACAGTTATGCGATGGAGTAAGATCGTTCACATATGTTCCAATAAAACTAAAAGGAAAGTTTAGCGCGTAAGCTACACACGATTTTACATTTTATTAGGTGGAATGAAGTTATACGACACTAAAACTGTTTTATTGTTGAAACTGACATGGATATAGCAATCATGTTATCACTACTATGAACTTTTGAAATGGGTTCGTAACATCAAGAGGCAACTTAGTTATTAAACTGTAGGATTGAGAGAATTGAATTGCACAGTAGTGTTTATGCTTCCTAACAAAATTACGAATGGTGGGGTAGTATACATATAAGACTACAACGAAGTGATCAAGATAAAACTATAATTTATGTACATATTTTTAATACTACCATTTTATAGCCCAAAAAATTATAAATAAATCAGACGTGCTAATATGTGTTTGTAATACTTTTGTAGGTAGTAACAAAGTCATGGGTAACACACTTACACACGTTAACAAAACTAGAGCTACAGTGACTAGTTTTGATAAGCAATACAGCTAGATATAGGATTCATAATAAGCTACTAATAAACTACTTTAGTATAAATTCCCGGAAACCGAGCCAAGAATTTCTACACTGCAATCCAAACACGAAATAGTAATAAAATGTGACAAATTGCAAAGTGATATTCTTAGTCCAATATTTGGCTATACGCCAATCCAGGTGTGGGAATCCTACATGCGTAAAGTACAATTTTGGAATGTCAACAAGTCGTAAAGAAGCATTTTTCTCATTCAGTTTAAAACGCTTTACGAAATGTAAACTGGCTTTACGATAACTGTGTTTGCATTCATTACATAAAATTTTATTGCTAAAATTTTCATGAAAGACAATAGAAGCGTTCACGAGGGCGATAAAGAACTTGCACAATAGAAAAAAAAGGGATATTGTTCGCAATTTCTAGCACGAGATGAAAAGGTAAAGTAGAATACATTTTCATTAAGAATAGCCACTTGAAGTATGAAACAGATAACGTATTTATGTAAAGCTGCAAAATGAAACAATTTTATTGGGGTTCCCGCATTTAAAATTACATTTGTGTAGGTTTTATTTCGGTTGTCACTATAAATAACATTGTTTTTATTTTAACTCGTGGTTTCAACTAAGTGATAAAAATTCTGCCGTATATTTGTGTTTTGAAGCCATTAATTTTAATCGTGATCAAACGTGTAATGGCAACGTGCATGAATATTTATGAATAGGTGTTTTGCTTTAATATTCACTATGTTTTTGCGATATATGCATGGTAACCAATCAGGTAGTGATTAATTTATGAAGATTGAATTTTAGTTGTTCACGCTTCTTGCTCTGCATAAAAAAAAATACGAATAGGAACTGATTTTTAGTATTTGATACAAAATAATGTACTGAATTTTACTTTTATTTTAGATGACTTTGCTTTACTCCTTTTTTTTCTTCCTTTTTTTGTAAATTTCTCACACGTAGTAAAGTTTTCTAAATTAAAAAGATCTGAATTTTCAGTCCTTCAAAGTGAACTTACTTGTCTTAACGCAATGATTTGACATTCTGCCAGTCGTTTAAATTTCTGATACCTCAACCAAACTTGACAACTTGTAGTAGTCAGATGGAATTTTGCCATAGAGCCAGGTACCTTCTACACAAGTAAATACGGCTTACTTTAGCTTGGAAAATATAGAATAAGATTATTACTTTTCTGCTTGGTTTTCCGTCTCTCCAGATTCCAATGCCTTTTGACGTTTTTGAAGCATCCATCGATCAGCGCAAATATTCTTGCTACTGTTTGCGAACGTAGACTTATGCGGTTACACTGATGGAATGTCTATCACGATGAGCACAATCTTAGTCGCCCTTATTAACAGTGCTCCAATCTGTTCAATATAGTCATACTACAGTTTGCTCTGTAGATCTTTAGGAACATCAATTGCAGTGGAATAAGCTTAAAAATGTTGCTAATGTCTGAAATCAAAGGCTAACGTATTGATCATAAGTAGAGCTGAGGGATTGCTGCGGTATGCCAGGATAGTATTCAGGTAAACGCACGAATATTATGATCTTGTTTCGATCGGAGATGCATGCGTGATTTTATTGCTTTACATGCATTCGCTATTTATATCACTTAGGTATGTCAGTTATGTGTACTGTATATAAATAACACACTTACCTTATTTACGATTATTATTGCATAGCGCCAAGTGGATAAGACTGGTAGTAAGTTTGTAGCATTAGATACGTTTCCATATTTATAGCGCTGAGCGATGTACGCCGTGATGAATAAATGTTTTTATATTTTGAGAACGACCGCTCGACATCTACGGATGTAACACACGCACAATTAAAATAATCTTTATAGATAGAAACCGAATCTACACTTGCACCATTACTAATTTGTTTTAATCTGGTAAAATCAAAATCATTGTTTATCACACTCTCGAACTTTTCTATTACATTCGCATTTTTGTTGTCATTTACATCGCACAGCTGTGCGTGTACATCGTCCAGTATTTGCAGTGACTCCGCTAACGATAAAGCAGTATTGCGTGCTTGGGCACGTCCGTCATACTTATTAAATAGAGCTCAACGCAACACACGATCACATTGCCGGTTCACGACTAACTAAAGTGTTTCGCTGCATCGTGTTTATACGCAGGTGCATATGCACTACATACGGTCTTGCCTTACCGCAAACTTCCTCAGCTCTAATCATAAGTTTTGAGAAAAAGTGTGTCTAGTTATCCCTGGGCTAGAAACGATGTCCGTTTACTATGTAGTTACTTTGGCGACATGTTAGATATATCTGAAATAGTTTTACCAGAATGTTTAAGCCATTCTATGAATAGCTGGTCAAGTTGAAGAAAAATAAGTCATTTGCAGTTTTATTGAAAGTAGAATAACGTTTAATATTATTCTGTTTTGTTTAGGCAAACTTAGCGGATGCCAAGGGTTTTGAGTTTCGACCTACATAAAGACACGTTTATTAATTTCACTTGAGATGTTACATAAAAACAGTTTGTCTATCTAATAACCTATGATATTTTGCAAAAATTCGCTAAGTTTTCACATAACGTGCGCGCAATAAAGATTGAAGCGTGATGGCTCTATATTTATTTCTAATTTTGTCAAAACTATCTTCTAATTAGATCTTTACCCATAATGCTTTTGAATTTGCTGTCAAGTAGTGTATAGTCTGTGATTTTGTTATGGATATTATATTATTATGTAGAGTGCGACCAAGTGAACCTTACTCCTCAAGCAGCATCATCGTTTTGTCGTGTATATTCCCAAAAAAAACTTAGCGCGCCAAAATTTAAATGTGATACAATCTTATGTGGATATAACAATACATAGAATAATTCTGTGACTGTACCCAGCTGTCAAACACTGACAGGGAGGGTTAGCGGTGGTGCGAGGTAAGAGGTTGGCAAGTTAGTTCGCATATTTTCCGCGGGCCAGATTAACTTGGTCGCGCTT
Source organism: Popillia japonica (assembly GCA_004785975.1). Taxonomy (NCBI): domain Eukaryota; kingdom Metazoa; phylum Arthropoda; class Insecta; order Coleoptera; family Scarabaeidae; genus Popillia; species Popillia japonica. Next base: position 14,917 of record SMLS01066869.1, read on the forward strand.
TAGAGCTATGTTGAATATTCCTACGCCTATGTACAGCTCGTTTCACCATTGTATGCTGTCAGATGATTTAAGGTGCGCTTTAGCCAGTTTGTATTTGACAACCGTAGCGCTTCAATGGACCACCATCACATGGACCACGCCACCTATTCAATTGAATATGATGTTTACTATTGAAATAGTTATGCGTCGGCAACGAAAGAAAATGTTTTATGTAAGTTTTATCAAGCGGAACTAAACACCGATCAGCCTGAAGATATTATTCAATACTTTGACATTTACGGTAATAGCTCGGCTTGTTTGGCTATAAAAGTTTGATTCGGCCAACACATCATTATTTAGTTCTTCTTAGTTTGGGCGGTACTTGTGTAGTGCCTGGCAAATCTCGATTGAAACAGTGAGTCATCACGGTGCACGTAGACGGAGCGAACTCGATGACCTCCTTATACTACCACCCAAAAGTAAAGTGTGGCTACATTTTTTTTACATGGCGCGCTTACACAACGTCCGCTTAAATGTCACGATGTTCTAGACATTTTGACCGGCACTATTATTATACGTGTGTATGGAGTTCGTCTTCCTCCTTGCCACTACACTACTAAGGGATTAAGTGTGTAGTTTTTTTCTTATTTCCCACAACAGGTTAAAATTCTTCCTGGTGAGATTATTTAACGTATCTATAGAGCTAAGAGAATGGGTGAGTATAATGGCTTTCTTAATCTTCTCATATAATATTTTGCGTAAATTGACTATGGTGGCTCAAAGTTGGGCTGAAAAAATAGTAGCTGCAGAAGATATATTGAAAAAATCTGTCTTTTTCAAGTAGGTATGATACAAAGCCTAGATTTGCAAGAATGTAAAAACTGACTAGCTCAGCTCAAAGTTTCTTCCTCTGTGAGATATACAATGTCTTCTAAAAGAAATGCATTAATTTAAAGGCACTTGAAAAATTAAGTTAGAAATTTGTTGTCAACTACATTACTTCACAAACTTATTTGAAAGCAATGTAAATTAGATTTTTAAAAACCGAACTTTCAAATCCGTTATTTTTCGATTATGTTTTTCACTCTGATGGCGATTAAACATGAAATACACAATACATATTTAGCATAAAGTCAGTTGAGATTTGCAACACTACTAGAAAGAGGAAAGGCACTGCTTTATTAACGAGAAATTTTTCACTAAATTTAGTTTTTCGCGGTCATCAGTCCCTCAAATAATTCTTCAAATATTGCTTAATCACACCACCTAAACCACTATGAGTACCCTCGAGCAACATCTCTACTGTTATTTAACGGCGTTCATTCGACTTTTCTTTCCTTAAAATCAAAGCAAAGTTTTAATAAAAATTCAACGTTATCTACATAGTTCCGAAAAGACAAAGGATCGAATTAATTTAAGCATTCTGTGATATATGTAGGTCGCAGTGAAGTTACTGCTTAATTCTACATAGAAAGAATAGAACAAAGCTGTTTAATATTTGATTTACTGGAAATTGATTACACTTAAGGAAAGGAAATGAAAGCTTAAGACAAAATTCTTATAGAAGAAAGTAGAGCTTTGGAGAACTTTGCGTTTGCACAGTGGTACGAGAGGAATCCACAGAAACAAAGATAATTATTGCTACTATTTACTAAGAGTTTCATAAAAAGCTCGAAGGTATTTGGGGCGACTGAAAGACTACACAATTTTCTTTTAGTTCTTTATGTAATAGAATGGGATGTTATTAGAGATTGAAAAATCAACATTAAATACTATTTTTTTGTGAAAGTCTTTATATATAAAAGAAAACCTCAGTGAATATAATTTTACTTATCAATTTGGGTTTTTTATGACCATGCACTTTTTTTACGAAACTATACCAAATGTATGTACATACATACATACAAGCTCACATACGTACACCCAAAGAAAGAAAATATCCGACAGTTTCTATAGGTTCATAAGCATAGCTTTCTCCTGTATATGTGGACGTCCTGTCCTTGCCATACACATGAATTTTTAAACCCAGCCCTTAGTACATCTAGAAACCTGTATATCCCACGTATTCGTGCCGAATTGTTATCTTAATGTTTCAGTCCTAACTGCGAATAAAAGACAAAGAAGCTGTATACCGCGCACAGTTCGTGTATACATGAATATACATGGCCAACGTGCCTAAGGAAAACCGAAACCTATTTTATCTCTAATATATGGAGCGTAATCTAATTTGCTTCATATTCGTAAATGTCGTTATGAATTATGTTATACATTAGGAGTATTTCACAAAGCGTCTCGCGCACGTAAAGGTATGATATATGTATATGTATGTTTATGTGTATGTACATACATACATACATATATACCTAATGTAGCCCAGTTATCTTGATATTTTCATCCAACTGGAATAAAAACCTAAAATTACGCATTAATATTTACGTTTATGCATTCTTTCATTGTTATTGTGACACATAAAATAATAATATTCATATTTATCAAGTTAACAGGCAAAAAACTCGTGTATTTTTCCATTAAAATAATTAGTTTGAAAGAGTTTTTATTCAAATCATAAAATCTTTTCCCATTTTTATTGCTTTTTTTGTAGATCTGTATGGAGTAATTTATTCAGTAAAAACAAATTTAATTCATACATAATTTTAACATAAATTATACTAGAACGGCATTGGTATTAAGAATTAGCATAAATATTTTGAAAAGACATAAATATTAAAATAGATAACTAAACATCCTGTAATGGGGTGAACACAATTATTAAATGATTCTTTCTGTATTTGATGCTATCAACATTGACATCTGTCACTATTGATGTTTATCTCTGTTGACATTTGTCTATTTCGGTTGCAATCGTGAACGTCTATCAACACTGAGGTCTGTCACCGCTGATAAATGTGACGATTAACGTTAATATCTTACCACTATTAACGTTTCCCATAAACACAAAAAAGGCCTATAATAGGCGCTCCTAGTCTATTGTCGGAATCACCCTACTATGGGAAGTACAATGAAACAAGATCAAGCATTGATTTCGGTTTTAACCTACAAACCTCATCAGCGAAGTTTGACATGCAAGATCTGATTTCACAGTTCTCTTTTCATCTTTACGTTCACAACACCTCACGGAATGCCGTGTATCAAACCTCAAGCCCTCTAGTTGCTAAGGGTCGGAAACAGTACATCCCTGGAGTACTACCGAACGGCAGGGATCTCACAGCAGATACTAAGTGTTGTGAACGTAAAAATCAACAGAGAAGTACAGTGAAATCAGATCTTGCACGCCAAGCTTCGCTGATGAGGAAATCACGTGATCCGAAGCCCAACTTGATCTTGTTTTATCGTACTCTCGTACCAAGGTGATTCCAACGTTCGACGTTATGTGGCGTTTCTCATGTTTGACAATTGTCCAAGTTGACGTCTGAACCATTGACGTTTGTCAAATAAAAGAGATTCAAGAATTCGTGAAGTAATATACATACCTTCTTAATGTTTACCAGGCATGTTCGATAATATTCCCGTCCAGGAAGTGGACTGGCTAGTTCATTGTTTCCACATGTACTTCTTCAAACCAATTATTAACAATGTTTACTCAATGTGGCCGGTGTAACGTCATATCATTCATATAAATGTATTATTCTTCCGTGGCTCCTGCATATATTTTTTTTTTTATTAATAACAACAGATACATATAAATTACAACATATTAAATTAATCATATAGGAAACATTAATCTGTTACTGTTGCTGTTGCATCCCTCTACTTCACCACGAGAGCTGCTATCCCGGGCTAATGGTATGGAGGGCCTCTTGGATTTTTCCTTCAGTCGTCGAGTCTTGCTTGTGTATTTTTTTTGTATGTATTTAATTTAATTTTCCTTTCTTAGCATATGTTTTATTTTGTTCTTAAAAATGTAGTATGGTAATTGTTTTATATTTTTTGGAATTTTGTTGTAAATTTCTATTGATTTGGTGGTCAGTGTTTGGCTATATTTTTGGTGTTTATATTTTTCGGTTCGCAAGTGTGATACTCTTCGCGTTGTGTAGTCGTGTATTTGTCTGTTTGTCTGGAGTTTTATTTTTAATTTTATTTTCTTATTTTCTATTTTATGTAGAAGCAGTATGTTATGTAGTTCTATTAATTTCTGTATATTTAGTTCTTGTGTTTTCTTGTAGATGTGTAGATATGTGAACAAAGGAGTTCAATATTTCGTTCACATACCTTTGAGCACATCATCATATCACCACCGTTATACTGGAGCCTTTAACGAACAATGAGAATTATCTCGTTTTCCTACTTTATGCAAAATCTATTATTAAATCTGTACTTGTCATCAAAACAGAATCAACCCTAGTCGTTAATATCCCAATTCACATGCTCCCCTGCCTATACATATTATCAGGTGCATTTTATGGTGGGTAGCAAGTGAAATACATACTGGAAAATTCGAAAAATCAACTGCATAAGTATGTGAAGTGTTAAAAACAAAGAAATGTTCTCAACAAACTATTTTCAGGGTCAGCTTAACACACTAAGGGGTTGTCCACGAGTGGCAAGGGTGAAATTGCTTAACAAAAACTCTCTTAAAAAAAACAAAATCAACAATTTATTGCAAATAAGTTCACAATACAAATAATTAATTTCATATACAACTTAATTAATTCTAATTTAGATTCAATATAAATATTAACAATTCAAATACCTGTTTTCTTATATTTAAATTCTTAAATTTGAGATAACTAATTACCCTCTATCAATTAAATGAAACAAAAACATTCTGCTTTACCGACCGTATTAATAACTGTATAAATATTTCAAGGTCATTGGCATAGCAAATAATTAATTGGAGTTTGCTTTCTATTATTATTTTTTTTTAGTTTCATGGTTATTATAAATATATTATAGAAAAAATATGTATAATCGAACAGTGAAGACAGTATTCAGTAGAAGAAACTATAAATGCCGGTAAAAAAGTAACGCAATTAAAAAGGTAAAGGGAAAAAAATTCTAACCTTAAATTTCAGCACCTATTAACTCAATCAGTAATTACAGCCTTGGGAAACGGACAGAAAACAGGATAGCAGGACTCGATTGGCCAATCCTAACGTTTATCAAATAAAATAACCATTAAAACTGCAATTCAAAATAAGGAAATTTCAGATAGAAAGACTATAATACGATTGGCGTCCTTTAAAAAAAAATGGACAAGTCTTTGGTGACGGCTAAGAACATGTTGCCTATACTGATCCAGTTATGCAAATTTTTCTCGGAAAGTAATGTGAAATCAAAGTTTTTTTCATTGAAGGAAATGAGGAAAACAAATTTTATAATGACGAAGAAAAAATAATTAATGAACCACTTTTCCTTCTTTTACTTTTTTGTTAGTTTTCTACTAATGAAATTGATAACATTATTAAATTATATGTTTTCAGACACCTATTTTGGCCGAATATTTTATATTAACTCAAAGTATTTAGTAAACTGACAAACTTAACCTCGATAACATTTTTCTGGTGCGTAATTTCTTTACTTATTTTTATAAAATGTTTAATTTATATAAAATGTCGCAAATGTCGCAAATCGTCGCACAATAACTTTCCAAACGTGATTTGCTTTCACGACAAACAGCATGCGAGACACTCCTTTAGACTTTGCCTCCTGACGCAATTGTGTGGTTCAGTGATGAGACACATTTTCACATCCGAGGGTGTGTTAACAAACAAAATATGCGTTATTGGAGCGGTATCTATCCCAGGGAAGTTCATGAGAGACTTCTTTATTCGGATGGGGCAGAGTTTGGGCTGCGATATTAAGTATAGGGATTATTGGGCTACATTTTTTTGAGGAGGACAATTGCACAGTAACTGTAAATTCGGAGCGTTATGCGGCCATGATTGGCAATTTCTTTCTGCCAGATCTTGTTGACACAGTATGGTGTGAGCAAAATGGATCGACTGCCCCACACATTACGAAATTTAATGCGTGTTTTGAGTGAGAATTTTCTAGGGTGACTTATATGCAATAATGGTGGCCAGCACACTCGCCAGATTTAGGCCCGTGTGACTTTTTTTAAAGGGCTACTTCAAATCAAAAATCTATAACAATCATCCTGCAATCCTGGAAGCCTGGAAGAGTCCACATGCACGTCAGAAAGTGGCTACAACAATGCAACGGCAGCAACAGTGGACACTTGCCAAATATTCTTTTTAAAACCGTTCATTATCAAATTTCCCATGTTAGTGCATAAAGCCAATAAAAGAGAATGTTAAACTGTACAATGTATACGTTTATTTTTTAGCTTTGAAAAAAGAAAGTGTCAGTGCCGGACCCTGTACAAGTATTCTTTTAATTTTAATTTAAATAAAATAAAATAGTGCTATGTTGTCTATATACAATACATTTGGAACGTTAAAACATAAATATCGCTCTAAAGAATATCTCATATAGCATCTAAGAAGCACTAAGAGAAAAAATAATTCAATTCTGACATTTCCAGCCATTACGAAGTTAAGCTGTAGCAGTAGCTTAACATGAACTGGATAATTAGATTTTACCGCATCGGCGTCGCCACAACGACAAATCCGAAAGGAAAGAACGAGAAACATTTGATATACACTGTACCTCTATTTCCCTCGGTTCTAAATTACAACAGTCTGCAACCGAAGTAACTGGATCTAGAAAGAGATACAGTTCAAAACTTAAGGAGCACTTCCCGTTACCTAATTACAGTAGTCGACGTAATGAAAACATAAAACTACGGACAGTGCCGCCGCCAAGTACCAAGTGACGCAAACAATAAGAAGACGCCATTAGTTTTCCATTCCCCTGCTAGAATTTAGAACGAAATTAGACGTAATTTGAATATTATTAAAGTGGAGATCTTGATTAGTTAGAAAATGTTGTCTTTTCTAAACAAATATTATCAGGACTTTATATTTTATATAAAAGGTTAAAATTTAGTATAAGTACACTATTAGCAAAGTTGTAACAGGTAAAAAAACGTATACGGCAATTCATATTAAGGATTTAAATAAATTTGCAACAGTTCTACTAGGTTATACATAATTTAAATAAGTAGATGAAAAAATTTATTTTTTATTTACATATTGAACACTCTAAATTTCTTTCAGAAATAAAAGGTTTTTGATTACATTCGCAGCTAACTGTGATTTAACTTGTAACGGTTCATGTGACAATCAGCAGACCATAAATATCCGATTTTAAGCAAAACGGGAACCTGATCTTAAACAGCTTTCACTAAAACAACCTGGATAATAATTAAAACAACCATGACGTCTGATAATTCCAACATCTTCACAAGGAATAGCCCTTGATATTCTATAATAGTTGAAGTATCACAGGGATGAGTGGATGCCAAAAGCGAAGGCAGGCCTAGTATAGAGTTCAAATTCTGCTAGTCATGCTTGGGGAAATATCAAGATTGCTTCTTCGCAAATGTTGGTGGTAATATTTTTTGGTACTAAAAATCAAATAAAGTCTTTACTCATGTTTGTTGTGTCATCATATTTTATTGAAAATTTATGAAGATAACTCATATTCAATTTGCTTTTGAATAGCTGCAGCTATTATTTATTCTCTCGAAAATTTGACGTCGAATACCGGAATGTTATTTAACACAGATCTTAGTTTACACTTCTCCGGGATGTAATTTTGATTCGAACGACTACAAGATCACTATATCGTTTAATATTCCAGTTGCTGTAGGTGGTCACAAAAGCCTGCGCAATACCATTCCTTGGTGTAAAGAATTGCTTAACCATCGTTGCTGCAGAATGCCGGACGGACAAAGTCAATTTTGTCATCTGATCATTATCCTATGCCTACAACCCACGGTGGGGAAGTTGATGCGCACTTACAGAAGAAAACCAACATTTATTAGATGTCTAAATTTGGAAGCCATTCTTGAAAAGTAGAAGCTCCAAAAAATGCCGTAATAACTGGATAACCGAAAGATATTGTGTTTGCTAAAACTCAAGTTCATACTTGGACTGCTAGTCTAAGATTTTCCACGAAGTATAATTCATTCTGGCACATAATGAACATAGTTAAGACTCAAGAGAAGGAAACGAACAACGTTTTGTAGTTTCAGAACATGAACAGCATTCTGTACCAGTCAAGCGCAGCAAATCTCTGCTGTTTTGCTTGAGTGATATACAATCCCTAAGAACAAAGATTAGTGAACGCCTTTGCTAAATTAGAAGATAAAATATCCCTTCAGTGGACTTCAAGAAATGTAGCCAAATCGTTAAGTAGTTCTTTTAAACATGTGAAATCACTGAACCTAACTCGATATCCAACACCACATTTAAAGAACTCCCGGAAAATGTATTACAGGAAATAATTGACACCAAAAATTGTCTTCGGTTCAGTTAAGTCTAGTTATGATTGTAAAAGAAGTATTCCTGAGCAGAGAGAATGACACCTTCTTTGATGTTGTCCACAACAATCAACTTAGTTTCTATGAACATCTTTGTTGGACTTATAGTTGTTCAGGATCACAAAAGCCGCTAGAAATGTATTTGGCGTTAGAGAAACGTCTCTTTAACTCTGCGCAGCTGATACCAGAGACTAAATTCCAAAATGATTGTTGTAAATATTAATCCTAGCCCAATAAAACTTATTCAGTCGTAAATCCAAAACATAACTTTTTCTACGCATCATGAAACCACTCTGCCCAATAAAATGATGTTTGTCAGGGATGATTTTCAACGCTGTAAAGCTTTCTTGTTTACATACACGATCTTCCAAAATCTTCTCAAATCTATGTTGCCATTTACCCAAACAAAATATTCTTCTATGTTATCTGTCTTTCTTCAAACCATTGTCTTGGAACCCTGTTATATGATACCTTGGGTAAGTAAATTTCATCATCATTATCATCACTTGGACCAACAATCTCCCGGAATTCATTCAGGTCGCACTTACATCCAGAAGAGCTGTTTTGCAGCATGAAAAAACACGCCCATATGAACAAGATTGTAGAGGAACACTATTTGGAGATTTATACTGGAGAAACACCGAAAAGGTTATTAATTACAATGAGAACTTTGAACTGTTCGGAAACATCTGTTGCCTGTTTAATGAGGGAGGGAAATTGTTCAGAAAATTTGGAATAAAATATCAAACAAGTAAATGTTCTTATGTGCCAAAGTATGACTCTTATCAGGAAGATTATAAGACGGTATCATATTAATAAAGTAAGCCGGTAACAAATGTATCCAACAAATATGTAGAAGTAATTAAATCAATTTCAATAGCATTATAAAATTCCCTCTATTTATAAGATTGTATTTTTTACCAAAGTATATGTAACATACAGAGAATGCAAAATATGAAATCGTAATACACGAAATTTGAAAAATTTTCTATCTAAGTACCATTTCCACCATTCCTTTATCGGTTACGTACACAAAGGGTTGACTAACGTTGGAAATATCGGAAATAAATCAAATCAAAGAGAAACGTATAAGAATAAGACGGGGAATTTGTCGTAAAATGCTATTGTACCTCAATATACTAACATAAAGCTGTACAAATTCTGCATGATGTAAAGTTATGATGCACATTTCTTGCACTTCAGAGAAAATATATATTCGATGATACGTCTGGTAATATGCCAGCAATTATATAATACAATGTAAGCCAGATTTCACGTTATTATTGATACGCACGTCTAAAAATATGCGTTGGCGCCGGCCCAAAAGAA
>SMLS01066870.1:0-26544 GCA_004785975.1 Popillia japonica
AAAAAAAACTATCGATAACGTTAAATTATTTTAGTCAGTTGCAAAGTGTTGTGTGGTGTATGTGTGGAAGGATATATGAAATAGGTACATATGTACCTACATACGTTCTGTGGACTTCATCGGTGTAACTATTTTGATTCCGGTCAGTTATTTTCTTTTAGTTAAATATTAATACATCTTAAAATTCCTATATACAATTGAAATTGTTTTCGTGACATTTGTTTACGGAAGTCACTTCGATCTTGCAAGATATTTTTGGTTTTATTATTTGCGAAATGTCTTGTTGTAGTTTCTCCTCCTATTTATCACGCATCTGTCCGAAATTCGCTTGCACAAACGAAATCGAAATGCTTATGCGAAAAATTAATTTTGGCAACATTCGGCGTTTTCTAGCAAATTAGCACTTCTTAATTTTCCACAAGATGTAACAAAAATGTTTAAAAGTCCTTGTTTGTAGGTCTAAATCATTTATGGTTCGTTTAAAATTTTCGTCATTGAAGAGCTTCCTAACTTGTGGACAACAAATACTTCCTTGCGCAGTGGCTAAAATGACACGAAAGTTAGAGTTCGATTAAGTTTTGCAGTAACAATGTTGATTTAATACTAAAGTCCATTTACATGAATGCAATAATTTCTTTCAAATTTGTAAACAAAACTGGATTTTTGGGAACTATGTATTATTCAATACAGGTATTCTTGTAGTGAAACCTAAACGATTACATTTTTTTAAGTCCATAAAATTAGTAATTCTTCTTTGGTTAAAATCATATTCCATATGAAACCATTGAGATCTGGTTGAGGAATGAGTTGTATTTTGTTATAAGGAACATACCTCAGATTACTTGAAAATGACACATTTACATTTTTCTGGTCGTAATATTTGCAAAAAAAATGGTATATTGGAGTAAGCTCACAATCAGTTCTTTTCAACTGTTTGTTTTTAAAGTGAATGTCTAAATACGTTGATTTGTGTTTATTTATTTTTAAAAATTCTTCAATTTTTCAAGGAACAGAAATAACAGTCCGTGAGGATACGACAAGTCTCCGTTTCTGACAAGACTCCAGAGAAATTCTTGTTTCTATTCAAATAAAAACTCTACATACAATATGCTAAATTAGCTGAACTTATTTGAAGAAATAAAAAGTGAAAAATCCTGTTCTTTATTTCTAGATTATTGAAGCTGCCGATTGTAGAGAATATCCCTGCTGACGGATTCCGCGAGGACAAATATGTTCAAGGTAAAGGTCGCAATATTATTTTGCATTCCTCTCATATAGTAATATATCTATTTTTGTTATAGTTCCATAGCGCTTGAATCCTGGTTAGTGATTAGTTTAATTTTACTCGTTTTCTTTTGCTCCCTATGTAGCGCCATACATACCGGTCGTTTTGAGTCATAGGATATTTAAAGCGGTGAGGATGTGAAGGGAGCTACGTCCCCACCAATACATCGTTCATAGACTCACACGCGTCCCCACTTCTTAGCGAATTTTCATACCCCTTACTTCGTCCGGGCTTTATTTATCCTATTTCTCAAAAGGACCGGTATACAAACATATGTAGATGCACATTCACCGGCTTCAACATTAAGCAAGGAGAATAGTATTCTAAGTTACTATTCGTTTGTATTTATTGTATTTCGATAATTCTAATATTTCTACATTTTGTTGATATCAGCAGATCGTGAATTTCTACCTAGGTGCCCGTTTTATTGTATTAATGTGGCGGATTATTATCGTGCTTCACAGGTGAACTCAAACAAGTATGTGTGCTTTTAGTAGTGTTTTTTCATAAATTTCGTTACTATCATTCCATCGATTCGGTAATTTTGCAAGCAAGTCGGTTCTGTAGCTCAGGAATGTATTTGGATTGCCATCGTTTCTAAAAATGTTGCAAACATTGCTGTATGAGTTGGAAACATGAACAGTCTTCCTGTAGGTACTTACTTGAGATCCACATCTGGTACCGCGACTAGTGTCTTCCCACCATGAAAGGAGCCGGGGTTAAAGGGACTAAGTCGTTTGGATTGGAAGACATGGGGAATAATGGGCATGAATTTAATACTGCCTCTGCCTGTACAAGCAATGTATTAAGCTCTTCAAAAGCAACATGTGCGTTACCTAAGACCGTTTTAATATGTCTTTTAGCAGATTTTATACCGGCCTCCCAGAGCCCACCAAAATACAGAGAATGGGGCGGTATGAAATGTTATTGAATGTTGTCTTGTGCAAGATGATCAGTAATGTTTTGTTTGTTATGTTTTAAAAATTCTCCCAAGTGCTTTAGCTCTGAATACCCGCCGATGAAGTTAGTACGATTGTCGGAAAGTACGCGGCTGGCAAACGCCGTAATAAACACATCTTTCTAGTCGTAGTAGTGAAGTAGATAAAAATACCAATATAGCATTTGCTAATTTTACCACCGCTGCCCATTCTATCTTTTATAATAGCATAATCGACACCGGTTACATTGAAAGGCGGAGCCGGCTGTATGCGAAATGTGGGCACCTGACCCATAATCGGTTGAGTTGGTTTTGTGTTGCTTCTGGAACACGTTACGCACTGCCTAACTGTGTTAGTTGCAAGATTTCTACCTTGCATTAGCCAAAAACTTCATCAAATCTAGTTGATGTAGTTTATGAAATTAATTCGATATGATTACAACAGTTCTGTGTTTGAACCTCCAGGAATTGTTACTATTTAGTTCAGGAATAGCGATATTTTACATTTGATTGACTTTTGTTCATTGTAAAATGCTACAACTTCAAAATAACTTTAAATGAAATTATAATTTAAATTTGAATTATATATTCATTCTGTTGGCCCTGAGAGAACTTGAAATGTAAAATACAGTTGCCATAGCCCTATGCATGTATGTATGTACATATACGTCATTGTCATTTTCTGCTAGTACGACGAATGTATGTACAAGGCCAGCAACTAGTGTCTGTTAGTGTTGCTCTGGTGTTTTTTGGAGATTGTGTACCACATGAAATGTGACACATTAAGCAAAGGAATTCCTATTGCATATTTAACTAATCTTTGCGCAGTGTTTTAATATGTTTGAAGATTGATATTCACAAGTACCTAAATTATGAAGCAACGTAGAGAAATGCACAATACAGTATTCAGAGACAGCAACACTTATTATTTGTATTCCGGGTTCTCTGCACACTTTAATACATTCCTTACAATGGCATCGTCACTCCTACGTAAAACTGTACTACTACTACTACTACTGTAACTACTGTACTAAAAAAGCACTGAGTCAGTTCCTATCGACTATCGACCAAGCACTAGCACCGAGCAGGAATTGTATGTTTTCCAATGGAAAAATAGTACAATTTTATGTAGGAGTGACGATGCATCTACGTCACTGTATTTGACCTTGAGCGCTAGTGCAGAACTAGTTCTCCCAAAGGAAAACGCTATAAGACTTGCTACTTACAATTAGTTGTATAGATCCTTGTTCATACACAAAAGTATACAAACCTTCTCATTTTTCTGCTTGCAGCCTACAGAGAAAATTTGAAATACATACATATTAATTTGTGTGTACAATAGAAGGAAGATGAAATGTAGGTATGAAGGGAAGAAATCAAAGATTAATGATTTAATAGTACATTTTTTATTTGAGAAATATTGAACCTACATTTTCTATAGGTATATCATATATATTTTAAATGCAAACTTTCAATTTCCTACAATACATCATTATAACAAATTATTATTATTTTAAGTAGGAATACCCTTTTTAAATTCTTTTTTTTCATGTTATAATAATAAGTAAATATGCATCTTTTTATACGGAAGCAATGAATCACTTTTATTTGCAAAAAATTTTATCCAAAAAAAACTTAAGATTCATGTTAATTAATTACTAATACCTTTGTGCTCTAGAAACTGAAATAATTTAAAATAGTATCTATCCAGTTTTCGATAAAAACTTTATAGTTTAAAACAAATTTATATTAATACATGTCACGTGCAACATTTCTCTTTTATGACTTTGTATGCTAATACACAAAAATATTTGCATTTCTCATAATTATAAAGGAAAATAATATATCATATTATCATAAGGAAATCAATATTTCCTGTTTATCTGACATTTTCAATGTTGTATTCATACATTGCATTTTTGTCAATCACATTGTTTTTATTTGTTTTGTATATTTATACCTCTACTATTTCGTTCCTGCGGTTTTGATTTTTGCTATACATGCATCATGAATAGCAGAAATAAAATCAAAGCAATGTGATATGTTGAAAAACTTTTGGAGCTGTAATTTTGTCAATTTTAAGATGGCTATTTATACCTGCATTTTTATTGTTTATCGCCGTCCGTTGAGCAAAAACATTACAGTCAAAGCTAATTTGAAGATATATTTATACATATTTTAGAAGAAACATGCCAGCAGTTATTCTATCCATCAACATGTTTTATTTAATTGATTAGATCAGCTAGTTTTTAATTAGCTTAACTTCGAGCAAGGAGCAAATTAGTAACGACTTGCTGCAGCTGCTAATTAAATTTTGCACACTAATTTTTGTAAATATAATTCATAAATATGTTAGAATGCCAATGTTGCTCAGTAGATATCAAAAAATTTGTTGTGGTATTTGCTTAATATAAGTTTTCGCCCGGATGAAAATTACTTTCATATAAACTAAAATTTCAAATGAGTCTAGACTAAGTCTCCACTGTTTACTTTGCTGTGATATACTGCTTACATTTAAAGTTCTGCGGAATGCTACCAGTAATAAATAAATAAGTTAACGTTAGTAATAACTAAAGCGGGCCAATTTCCCTGCAAGACAGCTGCGCCGATGTGAGGGCGATTGTATTGCATCAGAACTAATAAAAAGCATTCAGTATCATTCAGTATGTATCTTGTACGCGCATAGACTGTATGTAAGTGTAAGTATACGTTACAAAATGTCATCGACACATACCTAAATCGAGAAAACGACCGTTGTTAGACGAAGTGAATAAGTTTATTATTAATTTCCCGGATTTAATATACGATGGCTCAAAAATTAAATGTTTAGTATGCAATACACATCTAATGTATTGGTCAAAAACAGACTGTAAAGGAGACGCAACTAGTACGAAGCACAATAATAACAAAATTGATCGACAACAGTTTATACATTGAAAATTAACAATCAAGTTTCTCTAGTTTGTCAATTTGGAAGACGCTCAAAACGGTAACTGTCGACGGCACGACGGTAACGGTCACGATCACTAATTTCATACATTTACAAGATGTACTATTCTTATTTTTCGTGTGTTTATGCATATTACTGTAATAGTAGAAAAGCAAATGTATATTTAATTATTTCTGATAGAATAAATGTCTATACTTGTATACTTATATCGGTATCAAGCTCATGTTGCTCTACCGCAGATGCTAATATATTACGAATTACACTCCCATACCGACGCAGCTGTCTTGCAGGGAAATTGGCGCGCTCTAGTAATAACTATAGTTGTACTTGAAGACCGACTTTTTAATCAAAATAAGTTATAAGTTTATTCTTAACAAAAAAAGAGTCGCATAAAGCTACTTAATTTTGTAGTAGTTCAGGAATATTTGATATATGTAACTAGCTAATCTTTTCATGGATAACTTTGCTTGCGGCTTTCTATGTATGATGAGTAGATATGTGTTTCTGTAGATCTTAATTATTTGCTAAGGAATGCGTAGAACAGAAGAAAATAACGGTGAAGTCACCATATTCTCCAATAGGTTTTGAACAAACACCAATATATCATACCAAGCAGCTAGTTAGATAATTTTTGAGGATTCTATTAACACAATTTTTCCGGGACGTTTATATTGCAATAATATGCTTTTAGAAGGCACATTGACAGCGAATGATAAGAATGTAAAGATACATAGATATAGAAACTAGGATAAAATTAATTTCAGGTGGATGATAATAATGCTAACATTGCAATCAATTGCATTTAGGTAATAATGGTGTGTACGTCGGGATGAGAAGTTTGTAACTACCTTATTATACATTCAGAACATTGTTGCTTGTGTTATATAATCGTATTGTTGACACAACAACTATAAGTTTATTGGATTATTCTGTAAAAATCTCGTACGCAGAAAGATTAAAATACACCACTGGCAAAGTGATTCATCATAATTTCATGTATTTTTGTTACAATTAATGAAACCTGCAAGCTTGAATAGGTATCCTTTGAATACTGTTGACACTAACATAAGTTTTTAGAGATACATACAGTGCTTTTCCTTAATAGTAAGACCAACGTGACTGCTGTTAGATATGCAATCCTATTAACAATAAATAAAATTGGTACTGAAATTTTCATTTACATATTGACAATTAAAATTTAAGAAGTTGGCTTTATCTTGTAAATAATCACAAGCAAGTAACAGAAAAATAATGGCAATAAATATTGAAAAAGGTTTTCGTTATTATCTAAACAAATATTCATTCATTCTATTTATATTACTTTGCGATTTTCTGGCCGGAAGGGCTAGGGATATATATTTCGTCACCAACATTTTATTTACATCATTTTACGTCAGAGAGCTCATGGAGTTTAGTATTAAGTAAAAGCCCTGTATATGTAGGTGTTGTAATGTTTAACCTTTAGTTTTCGGAAATTTTTATATAAAGCACGTCCAACATATTATATTAACGTATTAGTTAAATAGTAGTTGTTCTTTTATAAACTGTAATCATAATATTGGCTCTTGGATTGATCAATGTACATCTACTAGAATTTATATCAGCGTTACTTAATTTAGAATTACTAAGTAGAACTACTTAATGAAATTTTTATATAAATATCACTTTGTATGATTCATTTTATCATTTATTATACATACCGGCCATTTTGAGAAATAGGATAAATAAAGCCGAGAAGAGGTAAGGGGTATGAAAATTCGTTAAGAAGTGGGGACACGTATGAGCTATGAACGGTGTACTCTACAATATTGGTGGGGACGTAGCTCCCTTCACCTCCTCCCCACTTCAAATATCCTATGACTCAAAACGACCGGTATATTCGGCTACACCATTTTTCAAAACGATTGTTATTTTTCAGTTTCTAACAACAACATGTTTATATTTATGTTAAGGTACATCTTCAATAAAAAAACATCTATTATAAAATATACAAAAGGAAGAACAATTTATACATATAGTTATGTTATAACTTATTATTTCGTGAATTTTTGGGATCATTTGATCCTCATATGGTGGTTTATTCTTTTTACAATGTATAAGTGAAATTATGTAAATATTATCGATACAACACAAAGTATATTGAATGTATAAGTAAGTTCTTTCTTAACCATGGCTAAACTTTGAGCACATGTTTATACTATTATTCACATTATATAATAATTACAGTATATTTTTTAATACTTGTCTATAACGTATTGCTTCGTGATAGTTTATTTCCTATATAAAAAGGGTCTTTAAGTTTGTGCACATTAGATATAACTGGCTAATACACGCCTCGTTTAATTTATTCGATACGTTTTACGTATATAGTTTGATTTACTAATTACTTAGGCATTTATGCATATAGTACATACATATTTAAGATCTAAATCCATTGAAGTATAAGTTTATATAGTAAATGCTATATTTTAAAAGTATTAATATACACAGTTTTTGTTTTAGAATAAACACGCATTTATATTATCCATTATCTTATTAATACATCCTATATTTAGTGAATATACGGTTACACCCTTTTAGTGGCTATTTTGTCTCATTTCCTCGTCTTGAATCTCAGGTCAGTTTCAAACTACTACTTACAATTTGACTGGTTTATGAAATATACAACAGTTTGACTAATAATTTCAATATTCTTCAGAAGTTGAAAATAATGAAAATCTCTAGCATGATTTAAAATGACAAAATGATTAGTATCCTCAGCTGATATAAATATATCCATCATGATTAAACTACACATTTCAAAACTACCTACTAAAACAACGTTGGCTGCATAATACAAATTACAACATAACGTCCACTATGTGTTCCTATATTTCTCAGACCACGTTTTCTATCATTTTGTTTCTTTAGATGTTAGTAGTGTGAAACCGTATATTCAATGAATATTATTCCATGAAACATTTCAGAATTCCTTCCAATATATAAACAATTCTTAATATATAATACAATACGTGCAGATTTAATTCCATTATGTTTTCTAAGCAAATGAAAGTATTATTGACTACGGTACAAGATAGTACCTATTAAATAGGCAGGTTTATTAGAATAGTACATACTTAGAGTAGTTTAGTTTATATAATATAAATGTTGACTGCTTTTGTTAACGTATTACAGGTCGCAAAAGTAAGACTGACATACCTTGTGTAATACTGTATCACAAACAACTGACGTATTCCAATTGGAATTATTTTACTTTTCTCTCCTCTATATTATTGCAATATATTTTCTAAATACCAACACCGTTGAAATTATAACATTTTGCATTTGTTATTTTAGATCTACGAGTCATATGAACTATAAACAAACTTCTAAACGTAATTATTTCAGTAGATTATATTACATACAGGTTTCGCAAATAATTTTCCGTGCATCAGTAGTTATAATTTCTGTATGAAAGAATACCGAAGATAGACAGATTTCATACACTCTATTCGTTTCTTGATATCTTCCCGGTTTTCAGCGTTCCTCATTATGTTTTAGTTCAATTCGCCTACTCGTGGAACTAGTGAAGCATAGACTAAGAAATAATTGAAAATCTTTTATAACTGAGTGGTCAACCAATTTTGGCATACTTTATTATCTGGGTAGTTACGAGAATAATATAGAATTGACAGAATATTAAATGTTGATTCTGTTCCAGAAACATAGTAAAACATGAAACTTAAAACTATATAGGACGTATATGTATATGCAACCTGTATTTCCAACAACGTAAGATATTTAGGTACGCCTTAAGTCATGTCAACAAACAGATGCTGTATTAGGTATATAGGTACCGTTAGCATATGCATTAGACTTTCTATCCGACATCTACACATTTTTCTGCCCTCTGCTGAGTTTATTATAATGATATATACAGGTCATATCTTATAGATGGCATTGTATCCTAAAAATTATTTTAGAACACTGTTATTTAAGTTGAATAAAGTTGCTCCCACATACTTTTTGGTTTTTGGTTATGCGATTCAATAGTTTCTGTTTCTAAAGGTTCGACAAACATGTTATAGTGATGATCGATGATAATGGCAGTCTCATAAGTGCCCCACTCTTTTGTTCGTAGTTATGTTCTACAAAATGTAGATTGAGACCAAACAAAAATGTTCCAAGTTTTATCAGATCCCGTTGTTTTTCTGATACTAATTGTTTAACGATCTTGAGTGATATGTATGTTTATTCATCGTTTTATCTTCGCCATTTTTTTTAAATTAATCATGAATGTGTATATCACGGAATGTTCGAATTAAAGTGCTTTGTATAGAGAACTGTAATTGTATTGCAGTATATAACTATTACTACCGAATAACAGTCGCACCTGTTGATGGTTATAGCTTCCAGTCAAATTTAGTATTTTGATTAGGTCGTCTTTGGTTGTACGAATGTCGTAGCTGCATATACATATTTAAGTAATAATCGATTCCGAGAAAATTAGGTATTATATTACGACTTACTTCTGTTACATCTTTGAAGTATATTTGGGGTATTGTATGAGAGAAAACCTTTAGCAGTTATGGACATTTAGTTGTGAACGCTAGAATTATGGTTTTTATAGAATTGTGTTAGTAGGTTCGTAAAGTAATTGTACAAATAATCGGCACCCCAATACTTAAGTATTTGACAGAAATTGTTCTTATATTTAATTTGTGGCGCAAGTCAAGTGTAAAACTCGATATTTTTCTAGTAAATACCACCATGCCTATGTTGGTGGATACATCGAGCTCGAGATTAGAGTATCTATTACCTATTAATGTGTAAATTGTCTTCTGGTGGTTTACAAAGTGATATGATATAAATAAAAGATCGTTAACTAATTTATATACGGAGATATATTGAACTGCCAGATACATTTTTATTAGGTTACGCCTTGTTTGTGTTTAACCTCACTAGAATACATAAGCACAGACATTACTTTTTGGGTGACTGCTTGTATGTACACTCTCTTTCTAAAGTAATGTCTCCCCCAGCCAACGGGTTCATATCAATAACGCTTTCCAATGGACGTACTCTAGCCGTCGGGCGACCTCGGTTATAGCAAAGCTAGGTAACCGAGGTTGCTCGACGGCTAGAGTACGTTCATTGGAAGACCTCGGTTATAGCAAAGCTAGGTAACCGAGGTTGCTCGACGGCTAGAGTACGTCCATTGGAAGACGTTATTGATATGAACCCGTTAGTTGGGAGAGACATTACTTTAGAAAGAGAGTGTACATATGTATGCATATATAATACAGTACAGATAATCCACAATAGACTAGCACCAGGATACACAGAAACAGGTATGCCGACGCGCATCTTATACATACGTCATTGCAAAGCATTAATTGTAAAATAAAAATCCCGCCTACAAAACTAGTAATTTGCCTCGCACTTACGGCATGCGACACTAGAACACGAAATATGTACACTTTGAGTTAAGTTCAAAATAATATTAGTAAGAAAAATATCAATGTGATTTCAAAATTTGTGGGCTTGTACACCACAACATTAAATTAATTCGGGACGTGTGTTTCGGCAACGCGTTGGTCGCCATTAAAAAAAAATTATAAGCGCGAAAATTCAGCGAGACCGATATTGTCGGGTCGTTCGTCTTCTTATCATTTGTCCAAATCCGGATAACGCATTTCCAATTGCAGTGCATTTCGCTGGCAAACTATTCATGAACAAGTCCAATTTATTTTGATGGTTTGTTCTTTTACTGATTGTACACTCAAAAAAGTCTAATATAGACAGCACGTTAGAAACACCACGAGTTTATCACAAAAAGACGCGTTTTTCAAGAATATAATCTAAATGTGTTATAGAGCTAATAACACATTAAAAAATCTTATAGGCAATCCCAAAAACAAAGTAGAAATAATGCATAAGTCTGGAATTTACAAAACGATGTGTAAGGAATGTAAGCTTAAATTAAAAGATGAATTGAAACTAGATATAAAGAGCATGAATCCATTTTCGGTTTGGAAGAGTTGAATATTCCACAATAAGCAACATATTAAGAACGGACAATATATCGAAACAGATAGTCTCAAATTAGTAAAAGCAACTAATCCGCCACTTGATGCGTAGGTATAAAAGGCTTAACATTAGTAAATACGACAATATAATGAAATGGGGAGCTGCATTTCTAAAAACTTCTAACTTGTTTATCCTCTTAAAGGTCGACCGTTAAAATTAAGTAAAAATTTTTACTCATTCGATATTCGGGTGATAATGACGACCCACATGTCGTAGATACACGTGTCCTGTACTAATTTAAAAGTGGTGGTGTTTGGAGTAAGCAGAATTATTTTATATTAACAAAAAAATGTGCAGTCCAAAAACTATTGCATGTAGGTTTTACATAAAATCACAGCCATGTTTTACGTTGAATGGTAATTACACCACATTTTATAGTGGCAGTATGCATTTCTTGGATTGTAGTGTGTTGTAGTCTTGATTTAATGTGCTGAAATAAGTCGCTAAAGTATTTTCGCCCAACAGAACTTTTGGATGAGAGGTACTATACCTAGGTTGCTGAAGGCTAAGCACAAACAATATACCATTATCAGAAGCGTTACTTCGGTTTTTTTATCTCAAAGGGATGACTTGCACCTATGTATATACTCATCTATTTAGTAAACTAATATAGTTATTGAATTAATATTGCGTTCCTAAGTTTCTAGGTTGGTATAATATCATTATCCTTATGGTGTAGCTACTTTAGTTTGGGGTGTAGTTCCTCCAAAGTTTATACGATTTTTTTAAATTTTGTAATTATCTCCTGCACCGCAACTAATATTAAAGTTTATTTCAGTAGCAGGTAATATAACTATATCGTCTCGAGAATAATCTAAAATCTCACTTACATTTTATTTCTAAAATTTCTTATTTTCCGATTGGTAAAGACCGCTGTTATACAGAAAACCGTTAAAATATATTTTTGTAATCTGAATCAATTTGAATTATTTCTTCTGCTTCACAAAGTCAAAATTATGATTTTGTTATCAGAAAGATCGTTGTAAGATCCTGTGAAAATAGATTGCGCCATCTTCCGAACCATGTAATACAATTAACAAAAATAAAATTATGTATATCTATAAATATGAAAAAAATTTAAGGAGTTTGATTTTTTTAAATACATGTTGCAATAATCTGATTACATCAAATAGCACATTTTTCAGTGAAAAAAAGTCTTTCCCAAATAATTTTGTTTGATAAGGCTTGCGGTGATCACGATGGAACTCCAGCAGATCATTAGTATACGAACATTTCTAGTACTTGCACGATTATCTAACTAAATATTTTGTTTTTTTTTCTAGATATGGAAACGTTTTTTACAAGAATTAAAATTTTTGAGCTTTAAGAAATTTTATTAAAAAATCTTATCTGCAAAATCGTTCAAGTACTGATAGTAGTAGATAGGAATTACAAATAATTAAAAAAGTCAAATATTCAAATTCTTTGTGATCACAGCAAAGCACTTTTGATGGAGCACCACTTCGATATAATCGAGTTTAAAGTTTAGTTTATATAAACATTGAAGTCGGCCAGCTAAACTTACAAATCATCGTCGATTCCGGGACCATATAGCGTGTCATCTGCACTGGATGCAGCCTCCTAAATATTTATTTGGTTTTGTCTGCTGATCATTCGTGCCTCTTTCGTTGATTCTGGCGTCCGCAGCTCAGCCGTCGAAATGCGCTTCTTGTCCTGCTGCCACAGGGCACCCTTATTTCTTCGAAAATCTTTGATATTGATGTTTGCGCGCCTTGTCGAGTGCTGTGTAAACTGCAGTTCTCACAGATACTACACTTTCTGGAAGTATTCTGCGTGAATCCACTGTAGCATCCTTCGAGCAATTCACCTTTAGATAGGTCTTCGCATATCGGTTTTATAATCTTCAAAACATCATTGGGGAGTGGTTGGTAGGAGTGAACAAATCTGGGGATCTGGTTTTTCCCTTTCAGTTTCTTGTTGGGTAGCGCAGCAAGAGCTCTCTGCCACTCGCACCATGATTCATCACCGCGGAACATTTGTAGTGTTGGGGATTCGTGTCGGTTGATCTATAGTGGAAAACCGTTGCTCAAATCTTCATTTTCGCGATTCTATGCTGAGTACTACCTGGAACAGAAACTACCTGGCGCCGTCTGTTCAGCCTTACGGCTGTTACGAGCCGTTTAGATCTTTATGCACATTTCAAAAAATGTTCTCAATCAGTTTTACTTTCAGATAAAGCAATAAAGAAATAAAAATATTTGTATTTTTTGAAAAAAAAAAATAGATAAGTATAACCCTATAAAAGAAATGGATGACACTTATGCCACAATAGTTTTCGAATCGCAGTTATGTCACAGGTATCCATTCTAATATTTCCGTAATTAATTAAGAACCAACGTAACATATACATAGATACGAATAAAAAACAGATCAAATATGATTATATGAACTAATACTTTTAGTAATTGTCCTATTATAAGAGCTATCATTATTTTAAGAGTTGTCTGGTCGGTTATCGATACAATCATAACGGGATTGTGTGAATTGTGTAATTTACATTCTCTGTTAGTATTTTAAATGAATATTACGGCCATGTGGGTTTATTAGAGTAAACCTTCTTTGTTAGTATGTGCACTTTTTCTTATGTAATAGTAACTTTAATTAATCTACTAACGTGATTGTAACAAATATATATTGAATATCTACAATAGCTATAACCAGAAATCTATTACAGAATACGCGATGAAACAGCTAATAATTTAATAGAGAATACATCTTTCAATGGAAATAGTTACCGGATTGTTATCTCCAACTTTTTATGTACATACGTACCATCCTTTTCAAATGAAATGGGATGTTTTTAGAGGAAAATATATATTTAGTAAATAGCGCCTTTGATTTAAATTGAATTTAAATACTCCGTCTTTTTTAGAATAATTTACTCGATATTTACCGAATAGAAATTCCTTTTTGTTAATTTGTATTTAATTTGAAAAATGATCGTTAGAGGTCAGTAGAGAAGACAAAGAAAATAAAAACAGAAACTAATATGTGATGTCGTTTATTCAGAAAAATAAACTAAGTACAACACAAAAGATACACATAAAATCTTGCCGCTCCAATCAAACTATATACGTAAAAATGTTATTATTTAATACGTGGGTGACTCTTAAATACGTGTATTGTATGTACAAGATCATGAATTTTTATAATGATAGTTACTCTCATTTTTAGTCGTTAAAATTGGAATGTGAAGCCTCACTAATGCATTAGTCGATTATACTGGTAGGTTTTATATTCTACGACATGAATGACGAAACGCATAAAGTGTTTACAAAGAAGTATAAAGTCTAACAACAAATTGTACTTAAATATTTTTTTCGCGTAAAATTGTTGGAAATCTTTATTAACTATAAAGAATTAAACTTACTTTTTAATAGCTAACTAGGAACATATGTATAAAGCAAGTGCCTATACAATTAAATAAATAATATTCCTTACGCGTTGTTTTATTATACGTATTTGTGCTGGGACACTGCATCTTACAGAAGATATGAATAATTTGTATTATATTGCGTACGTATACAAGCGGATATTTTATAAAATGTGAATTTTCATACAAGACAAGTGTTTGTTCTCCTTCGAAGAAGCGGTAAGGAAGTAGGTATACATGTTTTCTATATCTTTCGAAAGCATTTGAATTTGAAGGGCAATACGGTCGCTTCAGGGGGTTTTGAAAGCAAATGCAGGATGCCTTACACTTCCTACCGAAAATTTGAGAGAGGCTGTAAATTGAATTTTAAAAGTTTTGTTGCTTGATTTAGCGATAAATAGGCTAATGACATATTTTAAATGAATATAGGAATTTTCGCTAATTAGAAGGAATTAAAAACATAATATGTGAAATTCGAACAAAGAAAATTGTTTCATACGCTGTTTAGCAAGCAATACTACCCCTAAAGATTACACATAATTGCACTGCGTTTATTTTTCGAATATGAGCTATCGAATGTACATACGTAACAGTTATATTTTCATAATTCTAAAAAATACATATGCATATATTTTATTTCAAAAGTAGATAAGAAATGGATAGTAGCAATCGTCATTCAATTTCGGAATCGAGTAACATCATAACGTGATTGAAGTTGATCCTAACTTCGTTTGTTACTACAGTAAGCGGTTGAACCGTGTGTTTGTGATAAATACAAGTCTACAAGATAGGCTGCAGAATACACAATTGCGTTGCATTCGAAATATGTTGATTGCATGCTTTTAAATAATTAGAACTACATAACGTCAGTTTATACAGGCACTTGTTTCAATAGATGTCATTAGACGAATTTGAATATAACGTTTGATGTACAACGAAAAGTATGGTGAAGTGTTCTACCAGTTTCTCGCTTTTTTATTACTAGACTACATGATTCATAAGAAACATAAATTAAATAATCGATATTCTCTGTTATATATAAATATGTATTTGGTCTAGAATTTTTTGCATTCTTTATTTAAGTAAGTATACATTGAAATGCAACTATCTATGGTAGTAGAATTAACTGTCAACGCTAATGGTAACTAGAGCGATCTCCATTAGTATGAACATAGAATCGTTTCGTTTTCAGTAACACTTACAACACGTAGCGTTCTGTATAAATTTTCTATTAACAGTATCACATAGAAATTAAATAAAATAAACAGGTAATAAATATGTACCAAATTACAATAAAATTCAGACTGATGGCGATCCTCATATTTGGTAACATGTATGTTGGCATGTACATATATTGTTGAGGATACTATGAAATATGAATTCTTTGGATTAAATCTTATATACGCTTCGATTTAGTATTACGTAATAATGACGTTCAAATTATAAAATAAATTTTTGGTACACGTTTTTGAATTACTTATGCTATGTATTTCGTAATTAAAAATTACAATAATAGTTTCGGATTTAACCTCGTCTTCCGTTAATTAATGGTTTCCATAAATAAATAAAAAGCTTTGCGCCAATTGTACATTGTTCTCTAGTTAATTCATGGTTTAAAGCTCCTTTTGTTTTTTTCCTTCGGTATTTCCGCGCATTAGAAGTGTTGAAGTGAGCCGAATTCCATGGACTGCCTTTGTCAGTACACCCAGGAGACGGGTATCCACTGCGGTGTTGTTTGTACCCTCTCGATGGCAGCTTCGAGACCACTGATCGTTTCGTCTATATCATTATTAACTATCGTTAAATCGAAATAGTGTCCGTACGCTTTCCTCAACATATCCGATTCTTTCGCTAATCGTTCTAGGCTACCATCGTACTGTGAAAATATACAAAACATATTATTTATTTGACAGGAAAAAATACCATAATTAAAGTATGAAATTAATGTAAGACTGAATATACATGGTTTTCCTTTACAACGCGGGTAATAAATTTGGTTTCTTTGTTTCGAGGTTATTTTAAATCAATCAGTCTTATTTCGGTTTAGATATATTCAGGTCAAACTTCTGGAGACAGCCGAAAGCTCAAAATATGGCAATACGGTGGAATACCCGACATCTGCCGGCCTTTTGAGCCAAAATAAGCAATGAGTTTATTTTGTAGTTTTTAATTTGAAAAATAATTGGAAAATTAATGAGAAGAAATGATGTCGAATGTTGCAGCTGTACGAGCCTCTACTACGAAAGACTTTTGGGTTTTGTCCGCATCATAGTTGTGTCAATATATACTAACAACAATAGAATAAAACAAAGCGCAAAAATATACAAAAGAAACTACAAATTCGATGTTTTGCCACTAATGTAACCCTACATTAGTGGCACCGCTTTGGCGTGGTTGACACATTGCAACAACAGCATAAATCGTCATAATCAAAAAGTCAAATGGCTGTGGTGTTATGTACTGATCCATTCCTACGATTCATTATCCATATAGGTATTAAGAGAGTTTAAGAAGCAATGACCGAAGAGCATTTTCTTTCAATATCACCAACATTTTTTACTTATATTGTTCTACTCAAAGTTTGGCAATATAAACTAGCTACAATTTCATGGTTTAAAATCATATAAGTGTTCGTCCTATTCCGTATATATATTTATACACCTGCAGATTTTTTCCCGATTTTGCAGATGTAAACATGCCTTCCATGTTTCTACAGTAGTAGTACTACAGTACTGATTTCTATTTCTGGAAATCATCAAGTAGGTATGTACGTAGAAATAACTATGCTAAATTAGTCGTATACAATACGTGCTCGTTTATTCTGAGTGGTTCCGGCCTTTCACCTTGTAATAGCAGTGTGTCAACCACGCCAGAGATAAAATTCTCAAAAGTCAGACGTTTTTCGCCACTACGGTGATTGAAACGTCGAGTTATTGTTATTAATTTTCTGTGTCGTTTTACAGTACTTTTCTATTGTAATGTGTAATACTACACTTCTTGTATATATCTGTTCTTACCATTTGGGTTTTATCTAATGCTTTTACCAAAAGCAAAAATTACATCTGCTTGATAATTTTCGATGTACTGATAATCAACAATACTTTACCAACGAAGTAAGATATTTTACAATTTGGTATACAGTAGTACCTAAAGTGGATTACCTGGATGAAGTTACATTACGTTTCAGTAGGCAATTTTATCAAGTCCGATATTATTTGTCTTACATTGAGAAATAGCAATTGCATAAAGATTATAAATTAATATTATTGTATTTATGTATTATAAATAATAAGCACATACGTCTGCAATGTTTTGTAAAGCAGGTGCAGCAATGAACACAACATATGGTGAGAATTCTGCGGTTCTGAGAACCTTCAGGGCTTGTGGTTCAACATCTAAAATGGCCATTTTACCATCTTGGTGTATTCTTCGTATCGTTTCTAATTTGGTTCCGTACATTGCGTCCTCATGGGTACCTGGAAGCCAACACGAAAACCAAGTCGTACGTTATAACATAAAAATTACTATAGTTACCGTATTCTAAGTATTCATTAGCGGCAATGTCGGCCATCATCTCGTCATGCGATACGAAGAAGTAATTCCTACCGTTTTCTTCGTCTGCTCTCGGAGGCCTCGTTGTATCTACAAATATAGTGAAGCATGTATGTAGTTACATGATATGTTAATGGTTTATTTTATACGATAGTCATACATAGGCACATACGTACATATGTATGTATAGCGTATGACTACGGAATTAGGTATCAGATTACAATTTTTTGGGACAGACAGATTTACTTTATACTTAGAATTGAGATGAGCCGTGGAACTGCATACTTTTGAGAACTCTTTTTTCATTTTCAGTTTGATCGGCAGTGACCCCAAGATTTTAATTTTAAATAACACTATGTTCTTTGCAGTATTCTGATTGGTGGATAAATGTAGAATAAACTAATTTATCACATGGTAACATTTTGTTTCAAAGTAGATGTGGAAATTACTTTTTCGTAGAAATAACGAATTACTACGGAATACACATTCTTATAAATTTCTTTAAGCTTAGCATTGTAAACAAAATAACAGATTGGGTGTATATTCACAATTGTCCAAATCTCAAAATTACTAAGCAATCAGTAGATTGGATAACTTAAAATAATTTTGGTACACCGTAAATGATAACAATTTTACGTATAATGAATTTTACTAGAAATGAAATGAATATGTTATTACTTGTTGGCAAATATCAACCAAATTCTACACAAGTGCAAGCATTATATTTGCAGCGATATCTAAACCTACGCAAACCAAGTAATGTACATATGTACATATATTTATATTTATTATAGGTACTTCTACTATATCTATATTACAAAATAACATATTGCAAAAAGATATAGAAATTTTCTTTATCTATAAAACTTAAACTTTGAGTAATTCAACAGTAAGTACTTTTTCTTTTTTACGAAAAACTCAACCATTTTGACATAAAATTTTATCGCTAACGTAGGTATTTTAAATTTTTGAGCGGTCTAGAATATTGCCAGTTTACGTAATACCTAATACGGTATGTAGATCAGTAGTAACAATTTACGGAGATTGTTGGTTAAATGCTAGTTCTACTGCTGCATATTCTGAATAAAGTGCACTAGACATCTTGCAGCACATTCATAGGAACAGCTGCAAAGTTTCTTCGAATTTAAGTTATAGATAAAATCAGTACAAATAAATCTTCTTTTTCTAAATTAGTAAATAATTAGTGCTTGTAAAAAGCAGCTCAAATTTAAAGACTTTGTCAACTAAAATAAAAAAAATAATTAATAATGTAATGCATACTGAAGGCCCCCAAGTGGACCTTGATTGGTCGTTCTAGTTATAGAATCATAATAAGAGGAGGAGTAAATGGCCCCTCTGAGAGTATCGACGATTCCAATGTAATCTATATACAGTTTGTAATGTATTGCATTAGACCACGTACTAGTTAGTTAAAAAGTTTTGCTAAGTTCTTACACAGTTTAGTTTCTGTCACAAATATTTTAATATTTTAACAAATTATACATATGGAAAGACCAATTCAGATATTACTAAGTAACAAAGGTAACAAGGTAAGTAACAAATTCCTAAATTCCAATTAATTAGTTTTGAAAAAAAGTAATACCAGTTGGTATTGTATAGCAATATTTGGATAAATTCTGTACTTTCCGATAGTTGATAAGAGATGCGTTATTACAAACAATAACTTACGTGGAATGGGATATGCATACTGGTCGCTATGTCTCGCGATGATCGTGTTTTTGATATGCCTCCGTCCAACGCCATGCGCTCCTAGAAGTACAAGCGTCTTCCTCTGAAACGCTGGATCTGTCACTGAACATTAGAGATACGTATTCTCATATAAACGACAGTCGTTTACAACGACTACTGATACTTACTAGGCAACTTAACAACTTCCTCGTATGTAACTAAGTCTAATTGGTCAAAGACAGCGTTGTGTTTTGCCAAGTATTTATCCTTGTATTGTTTTTTCTTTCGACCAAATATTGAGCAATTGACTGTAATAAAAAATATCATAAGTACGGGCAATATGTACGAATAATGCGAAAAT
The DNA here is from genome assembly GCA_004785975.1 of Popillia japonica. NCBI lineage: Eukaryota > Metazoa > Arthropoda > Insecta > Coleoptera > Scarabaeidae > Popillia > Popillia japonica. The sequence continues at coordinate 20,238 of SMLS01066870.1, forward strand.
TTCGATCTATCCCGTAAAACGCTCAGAATAAGTATTTCAAGGCATGCATGTTACATATAGTTTTTCTCGGTTTTTCCGATAAATTTTGAAGTCGTTTTATCGCTCAGTTTTGGATTCGACATGGGCACAATCTCAAATAAGCCAACTCAATCCGATTTTCGATGCATGTTTTCCCAGCAGATCACAAAATACGAATCTTCCAGTTAAGCTAATCTACTCACTCCAAGCAAACAAGACACACGAACATGACAAACGGAAAGAAAGGGAAGATACGTGTCGAGAACGAATGGAATGTTATGTTAGTGCAAAATGTGGACATGCTGTTACTAGTCTCTTATAGTTAGTTTAAATTAGGTTCGAGTACCTGTTGAACCATCACAACCGTTTGCATGAGAGGTACATCCATCTTCCACGTCTGGCCGGTTAACAAAAACACATTGGTGACACATGGGTACGAAACATTCAATGTACTTCTTTAAGTGATATAATGACAATAGGTGACACATATCATGTTTATTAAATATGTATTGGAAAACAATTGTTTGTACAATCGTGCACATATATAAAATGTATATGATACAAAAATGGTAAAGAATGACTACAGGATCTACGGTATTACTTTTTGTAAAACATTTAACATCTCTCGAAGCATTAAAAAATGTTGTCGAAATGAATATATCTTATAAATAATGTTTGGGAGTACCATGTCATAAACGTATATAAGTACGACTATTACTGATAAATGGCTGGGTTCAGAAGCACTTTAGCATAGCAGTTTATAATTTTCCGCTTTTAAGAACGAAGTTGCCTACGAGATAATAAACATTTAAAAGCCTCCGGTATATGATAATAGATTTTGCGAGTTCGATTTATTTTAGCAAGAAATTCATTTCAAGAAAACTATTTTCTAATCCCTTTGGAATTCCATAGCACAAAAAATAGTAATACGCAAATATAATAATAATATGATGATATGAATCAGAATAACCAACTGAAAATATAAGTATATTGTAGCGTTTGCTAAGTTTGCATTTTCTCTCTAACTTTGAGACAGTTAATTTATACGCCAAACTGAGGTTTTAGCGGTTTGCAATTCAAATTTTTAATAAACTTGCCGCGAACGCCACTTTTTGTTACGTTTCTAATTAGGGAAATATGGCCAATTATAGGTACTGTTTTATTCATTATTTTAATGAGGAAAAGAAATGTTTGTACCTTAAAAAGATATCATTTCGTAAAGCCTGTAAATTAATTTATAACTCATACAAATCGCAGTAGATCCTCTGTCATTATTTTTCTGTTTTTAATTACGAGTATGTATCTATACCAACAATATATCCGTTACGGATATATCATGCAAAATACAATCAATGATAAATATATGTAACGTAACAAGTTTATGAACTGCTGGAAATATTTTTTGTAACTGTTCCAATGTTCTACTATAAAATGTGTAATTCGCATGTGTATCAATATCTATTAGATGTGCACCTACATTGTTAGAGATGTAGTTGTACAGTAGCGAGTATTAGTATCAATTTAGGAAACTAATAGAGTAAAATTTTGATTTTGTTTGAGAGAAACATACTTCAACTCAAAATAGAAAAGTATGTTAAATATCTGTCAAGAGTAGATAGTTATCAAGAACAGTTTACAGACATCAAAACACCAACAAACAGAAAATACAGCCACTAAATAAGATAATGAAAAGGTGTTACCTTGTTCCTGTTTTGTTTTTTCCATGGCGGCACAGGCAGCCCGCCATTCTTGCAACTCGGGTGAAGGTATTAAACCAGCTGAACCAGCTGAATTATCTTTTCGAGCTTGCCACCAATGATGATCGTCCTTACTGATAATCTGAAAGTGTAATTAAATGAATTAGCCGCAATGAAAAGCTGCTTCGCAGATATGTACATATGTATGTATGTACACAGAGTGCGTAAGCAATGTCGCACAAAATCAAATTGTGTTGAAACAATTTGTCATTGTGTATGTGTGTGTGCATGTATTTTTGATACTCGGCAAGCTTCACTTGTGTATTAGGTAACTCCCATATTTTGCAGTTGGTACATTTTTTTTGTGAGGCATACATATGGTTGCCACAAGCAGTCATCTTGATTTTTTTTAAATGACAAGATAGATTTAGTTTGTTGTCTTTAGGACGCAGCTGACATGAATGTGTCACGGTAATTATAAGGTTGATGATTCCAAAAGAATGATAGAAGAATGAAAACGTGGAAAGGTAAAAAAGCTTCACGTAAAGAATTTTTTAAGTTAATAAAAGAAATAATTGATAATTAAGGTATTTAATAACAGAAAATAAGTTAGTGGTCAGTAAGTGGATAAACTATTGGCCATTCACTTAACAATATCTAACAAGCGGAACACCAGGATTGTCCGACACGGATTTTAATGAATCTAATCGAGAATGTTAGTTTCTCAATATGTAAGCCTTCGTAGCCCAGTTGAAAACATCTACGCCTGTCACGCTGGTGGCTTGCGTCCGGTTCCTTCCAGTACACTTTTTGTATCTTCTTGTGTACGATATTAGCACTTATCTTTCATGCAAATTATTCATAAATGATATTTGTTGTCGTCGTAATTCTATTATTAAATAAATTGGAAGCCAATATGCATTATGACGTGTATTTGGAATTTATTTATTATTTTTATTTATTTGGACTGCAGATAAAAAAACGGACAATAGGCAAGAAACGAATTGCAGGTAAGAAATGGAGCGCAGGACAAGCAAGTACGCTCGAATATTCAAAATACACGTCATGGTGCTGATTTGGTTCCAATTTATTTAATAATAAAATTACGACTTATAAATACGGCCATAAAATTACTATCATTTGTGAATAATTTGCATAAAATATAACTGTTAATATCGCGCACAATCAAATAAAAGCAATGTTCTGGAAGGAACCGAACGCGAGCCATCAGCGTGACAGGCGTAGATGTTTTCCACTGGGCTACGAGGGCTTAGATATTGAGAAACTAATATTGTCAATATAAAGGAATGAACTTAGCGCGTTCATTCAACGTGCTAAACAACGTTGATTATCTCAGAAATTAGTGCACTTTAGGATAAAAGCTCGTACCTGGGTACTTATGTAAGGTTGCTTCATAACATTGAGATTCACTAAAATCCGTGACGGACAACCCTGGCGTCAATGTTGATAGCTTACTAAGATAAGCAAAACTTTTTAAATCTTTATGGACCCAAAAGTCGATGGAAGTTATGTCCAGATTCTAAGGGAGTTATTTAATTGCTACTCTCCGCGCAGTCTCTAGCCCAGGTATCTTAACTTATCTTAGACGTATTTATTCTTACTTTATTCTTTGGCAGGCAGTATTGTATTTCTAGCTCTATTAGCTACCAAGTTACATGATATTAGATCTAAGTTGTCATTTACAATGATTAGGATAGCTAAATATGGCTAAGACATGATAAATATCAACATCCATTAAGGATATGGCTTTATATACAATTTAATCCTATCAGACGTCACATCAGTTCAATATAATTGGCAAACCGTTTTTACGTAAGCCCCATTTGGTGCAGTACTGCTTAGGTATCTTGTATGTTGAAATGTCTAACGCTAGTGCCATGAATTTGAGCGGGGTTCCTTCGAACTTAAATCATATTTTGAAGTGGCGTAATCAGCCACAAACTTTTATAGCGATTTTGGACGTTCCTGTAGAGATTCTGCATTTTGTGTTTTTGTTTTTATTTTTTAAATTAAAATGTCCAATACACCTTTCCATTAACTTTTATTTTGTAAGGCATTACTTTTTAGGAGTAAACATAGAGATACTGTGCTAATTGAATAACAGATTACTATTCACGCTATAAATATTGAACATGTTTAATTGATTTGATGCAGTCCAATTCGGTAATGGATGGTATGTACGCGAGAAGGTCACATAAGATAATACACAACCAATCAACAGTGACCTAATTTCTCCTTACCTGCAGTATATCTCCCGTTTTAAAAGCGATTCCAGCCTGAGCGCAAGGTATCAAATCATCTTCTAGTGGATCGTAGTCGAATTGAGCACGAACAAAAATCTGTAAATAAACAATTTTCCTTGAATGAAACAGAATTGTCGCGAAAGTATGTACATTGACGTAAAAGAGCGTACGAAAGAGAGTTTTCTTTTTTTAGCATCGTCTTATTTCAGAAATGATTTATTTTCGTATTCCACTCCGTAGTCGTTTGCTTAGTGCTGTTAGACGGTAGGAAATACTTTTTAAAATAACTTGATGTAAGGAGGTAGTAATCGCATTACCTTGCCGCCGCAATTTTGACAAAAAATTGCGATTTAAATAAAATTTTAATGTAACGTTTATAACCGGTATCAAGATAAATATACAAGGTGTACACGAAATGGAGGTACATCATATGTCATCATTATGTACCTGTAGGTTTAATAGGTAGTAATTCCAAATATAGCAACCACAGTTCAAATAATTGATTGAACTTTCAATTCAACAGTATCTTAATAAGAGTCATAGTTTCCTATAGTGTGCTTAATACTGAATAAATTAGTTTAAAATCAGAATTTAATAAACTGTTTTAAATAAATTTTACAAATTATACATTTATATTCTAATACCAGCCCATAATTTATTTGACTTCCATTAGAAATATTGTGTAAATTTGCAATGAGGGCACCGGGCAGATTACCAGGTAATGATAAGCAAACGTTTATTCACTTCCACAACTTATTTCTTTTAAGAAACCCACGATTTTTGTTTTAAACCGGTTGAAATAATTCTTGAACTAAAGAAGTTGCTATCGTTCACATTCTTAATTAAAATTTTTCATTTCTCATTTAGATTTTCATGCTAAGAATATTTCTTTAGGATAGCATTTTTTTTTTTGGGAACGCATTCAAGCCAGATTTATAAGGGAATATAAACGGCTTTCATTTAATCCCGAAACCCACGCGATATCTTTTAGATATGCAACACATTTAATAGTATGGTAATACATACCGAAGTAACAAACTAGCTGAGCGTGAACTGAAAGTATTATTTATGGAATACCGCTGTACCGCATACTTTGCTACAAAAAAAAAACAGCTCACAAACACCAGAGGAAAACTGAGAGCACAAAACAACATCATCCAAAAGCTCTGTAGAACGACTGACTTTAGGAACCAGTGCCCTAGCTCTTGTCCATTAGTGCGCTGACTACTGTGCGCCTGTTTAGTTGAACAGTCTCCACACCAAACTAATTGACGTGCAGTTAAACCAGCCTGTGAGGGTCGTCACAGGTACAATAAAGGCGAGGTCAGCTCACGAGCTGGCTGTACTCTCGGGAATAGCCTCACCACAGCTTCGAAAGACTGATATCCTTCTAAGGGAAGATCACGTCCAACAATAGTCTGCCCATCCACCGACTATTATCATCCATCCAGATAGAGAGATCTTAATTTCGTCAATCACCAATAGGAGCTGCGGAAGCACTTAAAACCAACAACCTTACTACTTTGAAACAATGGCGGTCCCAGTCGCAACATCACTTCCAACGCGCATTTTCAGAGAGAGTGTATAAAATTGAATGAACCAACTACATAACCGTTGTATATTAGTATGTTCTCTCTATAGGATATTCTTTGGTGAGCGGTCGTGTAAGTTACAGACTTAACACCACGGTGAGCATTCGTTAAAGAAAACATAATTAGTTGCTTTGTTAACACGGCATAAAAGCATATCTAGTGCCTTAGATTGGTTGTTTTTTTTATCAGTTAGTGGGAGCTGATGGTAGCAATAGGTTACCAGAGTAACATCCTGAACGACGAGCTAGAGTTGTAATAAGGCAATTCAATACATTTTTACGCACAAATTACACAGCAAACGTTGCAGCGATAAACACAAAAGCAATGCAACTTATTTAACTGTATGTACATATACCATAGAAAAGTATGGCTTTAGTAGTATGTCTGTTTTAGTGATTGATATTTTAAAATGTCTCAGTAAAGTTTTAATAAGAACTTGGCATCATAGAGGATAGCTTTAATAAGCTCTGAGGAAAGAATAAATAAATAAAATTTTAAAAATCTTTTTACTAAAGGTTGTGTAGGTTCATTAGGAGCACATTTTAAAATTATTTGGAAATATACAGGGTGATCCAAAAAAAAGTTGCGTACCAAAGTTATGAAAATTTAAATAGAACACCCTATATATTCGTGCATATTTTGATACTGTAGGGTAAATAAAGGCTACTTACTGTTATATTCCCTATACTTAACTCAACCGGTTTTCGAGATATTTTAATATTTTTGAAAATCTAGA